>VKOC01046979.1:0-180715 GCA_009364415.1 Spea multiplicata
TATATATATATATAAATATAGTTTTAAAAGAAAACCCTGTTTGTCCAAGCAAAAAAAAATATTGAGCACTAAACACGGAGAATAGGAATGATGGTTGAACAAACATATGGTAAAAATGATTAAAAAAAATAATCACGGTTAAGGGTTAAGGGAGAATTTGCTGCCATATCCCAATTTTTAGCATCTCGTTCTAAAATATTCGTTATACCAATAAATGTTTTAGAACGAATAGGGTTAATTTCTTGAAAACGATAATAAACTCATTCTCCGGACCACTGAATAAGATGCACGGTAACAATAACCCAGGTGATAGATGGCTTTCATTACTGATTCAATTATGTTTTCTCTCGGATGTAAAAAATTTCCCTTTAATATTATTGTCCTGCCCCATTACTAAATCTCCAGTGTTCCACGGCTGAGTTCCAGTTCCATAATTCCAGATCTGGCGCATGTAGCTAGCCTGGAAGAATCAATGGAAGGGCAATGTGCCCACGTTGGAAGCCATTTCTGGCTCGAGTGAGTCAATGCATGAGCTTTTGTGCCGGCACAGAGCAGCCAGAAAGCCCAGCGAATAACATATTATCTCTCTTATGCTGACTATATTGTAGAATAACTGAGTTTTCATGTTCTGTGTATCCTTCCGCTCTCTTGCAGTTGGGTCTGCGGAGCCAGAACAGCTCGGATCTATAAAGATAAAATTCAAATGAGTTTTGGGAATCAAATATGGCGGATCCCCAATGGTTTTATAAGTGGAGTAATAACTAATGAAATATTAAAATGCATTTTTCACGTATGTATGTTTTTAATGTATTTTGAATAAGAATAGCTCCCGGCTTGGGATCAGCATTCAGAGTCTTCTTATCTGAACCTGAATAAAACCAGGTACTATTATAGGTCCATTGCCAATAAGATGTTGGAACAAAGCCTGGTTCCATAGAGGATTGGCGTTTACATCTCTCTTAACTTTCTATCCACAAACCAGAGGTTAGAACATATATACAGAACGCTGACAGTTTCAGAACAGTTTTTCCTTATCTACAGAGAATTTAAGCCATTCTTATAATAATGTTGATTATTATACTGATTAGTAAGAGCAATGTATTATATAATATAACACTCTGTTCGCAAGAGAATAATATATTAGTGATATAAAAATGCAGCTTATTATTTTTATTATTTTTATTATGATTTTTATATTATTATTATTATTGTTATTATTTATTTTTATTTGTTTTAATATTATTATTATTTATTATTATTTATTGTGATACATAATGGAGGCAAAGCTTGATGCAAAATGATGAGGCATCCAAGTACTCTCGTCCTGACAGATCAGAAGTTACTCAAACAACTGGGATAAAGTACCCTGGATGTTGCTTCCAATGCCTGGTGTAGAAAGTACTCTGAAAGTCTTACCCCCCCGCTTTGTTATAAACTGCACCCGTACCTGCTTTCAAACTTTTCTATAACGTCTATGGTTGTTTTTCTTGACAGCACAAGAAACCTGATTGGAATCGGTTCGGGGTTTAAGACAGTAATGATTTTTTTTTTAAAGAATTTGCACAACATAAGCGCTGATGATCTGGCTGGCATCCCGGGTGGGATTTTAATGATCCCCCCATCTCTTTAACCAGGGATACACGCTCTCGGTGTTACATTAGGAGGAAAAAAATGAGTTATTGATGCTGCCTCCAGTGGAGTATTTGATAGGTTTGGATGCGTTGGTGATTCAGCCTGTGGGTTCGTAGACGCTCAGAAATAATACGTGGGGCTTTTTTTTTGGTCTCCCTCAGGGCTCAGCTGAACACGATACATCAGTTCCAAAATGTGACAATAAATGAGTATGTACCAGACGCCGAGACATAAACAGACAGTTTACTAGATGTTAAAAATAGGTCTATGAGCTGATTCAGATAATGGGAGCAAGGAAAGTACTGAAATTATTTGTCTATACGCACAGACATGTGCCTGCTAGGTCATGGGGATATATAAATACTCTCTCTCTATCTATATCTATATCTATCTCTCTCTCTCTCTCTCTCTCTATATATATATATATATAATGAATATAGTGTTAATGTGTATCTAGGCTATGGAACATTATTCTTATTATTTATTGATTTATATAGCACCATCATATTATTATTATATTTTTATTATATTAAAAAATAACAAGCATAACAAGCAGTGCATCATATAAGAATTTGGACTTACAGAAACAAAAAGGTGAGGACAGCCTTGCTGAAAGAGCTTACAATCTCCTAGGAGGAAAAGACATTTCAAAGGTGATGCTATATATCATACCTGGGAACTCTCCGGGTTTGGGTCCTGACAAGCCTCACTTTCCGCAGATTTCCCCTTTAAATGGGGGTGTTTCCTGCAATGTCAGCTGGAACACCCATGGACAGCAGTGGGAACGCCCACTGACATCAGCGGGAGCGACCCCGAGATCAGTGGGACCACCCAGTGGCTCCTGGTAGCCAGACCTCCCAGTTCCCAAGTATGCTAATTATGATACTGCTTTGCACACTTAAGGCGAGAACAATAATAATCTGTCATCTGCTATGATTATTAAATCCCTTTGATATTTAAAGTTCCATCTTGAGCTGTGATTTACAACATTCTGTGGCACAACTAACATTATCTGATACATTTCCTATCCACACATTCTCACCCTTCTTCTCCTCCTCTCATTGTAAAGTCTCCCTGAACCAATCAGCAACAATCAGCAACAAAGGTGAAGAGATACATTAATGGGGAAGAATAATGCAGGTCCTGGGTACGGGATACTGGGAGAGATGGTTTCATTTCTAATGCATGTAGATCATGCTGATACATTTATTCTGTGGATACCTGTAGATTTATTGAGTATATAGAAGTGTAAGATGTCGGGGAAAGTGACGGTTCCGCTTTGCTACCATGTTCCTGCCTCTTACAGGGTTAAATCGGAATGGGGTAAGGAGCCGTTTAAAGCGGGGTGCAGAAGGACACAACGGTACAACGTCTTTGGGATTTAATTGGCCTTTATCCTGCGCCGAGAGCTTGCCAAGGTTTGCATTTCAGTTCCGTATCATCCTCTCCAAGCAGCTGATACACGGATCATTAATTTTGTTTACAAAACGAGTAAAAGGAAATTTAGCGCTTTAGCGTTTTCTTCTAATGTTTTTTTCCTCCGATGAACCTCCAGGCTCTGCTCTCCGACACAAATCTTTCTCCGCTCGCCGCAAACTAATTTCCCGGTGTACTGTAAAGGGAATTGGTGCACGTGTATTGAGGATGTAACGTAAGGAAGGTTTTGATGTGTTGGGTAGTAGAGAAGTGGAACAGCCTCCCAGCAGAAGTGGTAGAGGCTGAATCTAAGACGAGACTGATTGAGGTTTTGGTTTTTACAGCAGGAAAAAGGGCGACTAAATGGGGCCAAATGGGTCTGACCTGCAGCAAATTCTGTGTTTCTTAAATGATTTTTAAATATCTGTATTTTTTTTTTAATATTTGGGGTTTTTCATAATAGAAACTGATTTTGTTTAGGTTAAAATTAAGGAACGCCTGTTCCCTAAGTACAGCCTGCTCCACAATGTATTAATTTCCAAACAATATGTGAACGGTTCCTTTAATGGCTAATTTAACTTAAAAAAAAGTCATAAAATAATAATATTATTACCTTTTAGGGATGCATGTCAGGGCGCAGCATCAACGCCTTTTAAGACTGACACTAGCAGACATCTCTTGAGCTTGGCTTATAAATTATGACCGTTCATGGGTAAGGTTACTCAACTGTATAAATTGTATCAATTCTGATAATGAATCGGGTGACCTAGCCGGGGTAATACGTGAGTGATGGTAATCTGCGGGCTGCATGGGTTTAGGAAATGCTCGAGGTATTCCGAGATGTCTAGGGTGTTAACAATCATCATAACTCAACCCCTGCAAAAAAGATCTAATCTTGGGAATTGATAACTTCTGATTTAAATACGGCTCACAAGGAATCGGAAAACTTCTAGAGAAAGAAAATAGAATTCTATCTAAGAAATAGAACAAAAAGGATCTGTAATATCTAGAAATTAAAGATATTTTTCTTTTTTTTTTTTAGTTTTTACCTTTATCGGTTTAATAACTCGACCCCTGCTTAGTTATGTTAACTTTTGGGCCAAAACCCAAGATATCTCTATTGTTTACTTACATCATGTATTTGGGTGAGAGTCAGCCCTGATCTTATACATAGTGGACTCGCACACATTGCAAATTCTATTGATTCAATGCAAACCTGTAGCCCAAAACACCTAAATATTAGGAAAAATCAGCGAAAAAGATGGCAGTGGCATGAATTACAGAAGCTGAGTGCTGATCTCTTGCTTTGTTGTGAATATATTATATATGCACAAAAATAAAGTGAATGACGGCGCTTCTAATAGATATTTGGATATATAAAGTGAGTATAAATAGCTGCCAGCACTTGACACTTAACCCCTACGTGACAGTAAAAAAAACACAAAAGATAAATAAAGTGCAGCGCTCTGTTTGTAATAACTATATCAATAGTGTTGTGCAGTTTTGCATTATAAACACTTGAACATGTCCGTCCTTACAAAATAACACCCATCGTGCATAATAAAAAAATAAAATAAAAATAAATATAAAAAAAAATAGAAACAAACACTAATAGTGTAATATGTAGATATAATAAAAATAAAATCAAATATAAGATCCACTCACAACGGGTCGAAAATACGAGGCCTCATCAAATACGGACTCTGGATAACTGAATGTGGAGAGCTGTAAAAACCAAGGAGTTAAAAACCTCCTGTATATTCTTGAGCTGATGCTCAAGCTGCTGTTTTGGCAAACCATTGATCCTTGGTGAATATTCCTACAACAGACGCCCTATAGTTTGAGCCAAACTTGGTTGCTAAAGATGTGGTATCCAATCTTATAGGGGTCAATATCTTTTGTATAAACAATATTATACTATCTATATGTTTCTTTTATTTTTCATGGCAAACCTGCTGAGAGTCTCATAGAAGACATCATTTGTGATCTGGAATCTAAGTATACCTGTTTATTTTTTTTTATATTTATTTTTATTTTATTTTTTTATTATGCACGATGGGTGTTATTTTGTAAGGACGGACATGTTCAAGTGTTTATAATGCAAAACTGCACAACACTATTAATATAGTTATCACAATCAGAGCGCTGCACTTTATTTATCTTTTATATATTATATATGCCCCTAGCATTTTCCTCAATCATCAAAAGGGATAAGGGAACTTAAAGAAAAATGTATTGAGACACCCAACATTTAGATCCCATTAGTCAGAAACTATGTTAAGTCTGTGAGGATCCTCGGGGGTGGTGCTAATATTCTTAGTTTCTTTCTATATTGGCCATACACAAAGCGTAGCATTCACGCAGTTGGAAAAGTGATAATTGTCTCAACATCAGACTCCTGCTGATCAGACTAATAAGATCAAAAATGTAAAATTATAATTTTTTGCTTCCCACAGTAAAAATTGTAACCATATTATTGTTTTATACTGTTTATCAATATAGCGTGTCCTCACCAACCTCTGGGAAAACAGTTCATTTGTTAACAAAACCATTAAACAGTAATAACAGAAATTGCTAAGTATCAACCATTAGGCAGCATTAATTAACTATTCCCATCTGCATTAATGAGGCTGTTTTGCAGACTTCCGAGGTTGCCAGCAAACCCTTCTGTTTATTAGACCCTCGCAATGATTGCCTCTCCACGGACGCGTATTGAGTAAAATGCGTAAAGTCAGCCGGTGACTCAGTGCTGGTTAATGAACGAGCGTTACATCTATCATCGTACCAATCTATCACCTGGAAAAAAAACCAAGTGCTTCCTTTAATGCTCAAAACATTGCTACGGTCTATTTTCATTGTACTTCTGTTTCTAAATATAGTGCTTTTCACATAGTTCTTCGACCCAGATTTCTATAAATAATAGAAACTTCCGTCTCCAAACACGTTACGGAATTGTAACCTTCCGGTGAAAGCTAATATATATAATTACAGTGATGTCAAAAGTAGTTAAATCTTTGGTTTTCTACCGAACGTCACTGTGTAAATCTGTTTTGTTACATAATGACTTCTAAGCTGGTCTGAAAAAAAAAGAAGGGTGGGATTGAGATGATCACGATTTTTGCTTATTCATAGAACACAGAATTTGACATAATTCACCCCATCTAGTCTGCCCATTTTTCCTAATAAAAGACTCAGACCTTAAACAGTCTAGATTCAGAAACCATGTTTAAATTGCCTCACTGTATTAGCCTCTACCGCTTCTGCTGGGAGGCTGTTCCCCTTATCTACTACTCTCTCGGACCCCTCTGATCCTCTAGGTTTGGATTCCTCCTGTACTTTGAAAAATCCCTTTATGATCCCCACGTGTTGAAGTTATCACTATGACTAAAGAGCTGAAAATGTTGCAAGCAACGCTCCCTCAATTTTAAAATTCTTAGGTGGGGTAAAAAGTCATAAAATTGCATCTGAAATGCAAGCATAACCGGCACCAAACAGGGCTGTGAAACATCTGATGGCCACATACAGGGGTGCACTAAGGTGGGTACTGAGAGTGCACCACATCCAAGTGCCCAATAACCAAGGTGCCCCGTAAGTTTGGACTTACAGTAAGGGTGTATAAATGTGTAAGTATGTCTAAGTGTATGGTGTTGGATAGAGTGTGGGTGTTGGTGTATGGTGTTAGAGTGCGTGAGAGAATATGCTGTTAGTATCTGTGTCTGTTACATGTTACTGTATCGTGTGCGTGTGTTAGTGTATGGTGTTAGTGTGAGTGTGTGTGTCAGCACATCGTTCTAGAGTGTCAGGAGTGAGCAAGGAAGAGGAGAAGGATAGTGTGTATATGGGAGTACGTGTATGATATTAGAGTGGGTGTTAGAGTGAGTTTGAGTGTTAGTATGTGCATGTGTTTTGGTTACCAGGGCACAGAAAAATTACTTCACCCAGGTGCCAATAACCCTAGGCTCAACCAAGGCCTGATACCATGCACAGGGTGGTGCTTAATTCCACTCCCCTGCCCCAGAGAATGAGGAGAGCGACCTGGAGATCCAGGGAAGCAGCGCTTCGCCCCGAGACTCAAGGTCAACAGGTAACTGAAAAGCTTTGTACACTAAAACAGTGCTGGGATTACGCAGACAAGCATGGCGAAGTATCCAAAGCTACATTCACTGATCCCTGAAAAATAAATGTGTATGAATGTCCCTTATCACACAAAAAATAACATTATTATCTAAACCGTACTGGAAACGGCATAGTATGTAAATCTCTGAAAATGGTCTGTGCGGTTCTGATCGGTGGTTATTCAGACCTAATGAATGCAGGGGTTAAACATATGTCAGACATATTAAAGGACGCCTATGTTATATACGGTAGAATGGAAAAGAAAAGAGCCCTTAGAATATAAAATGTATGCTTCATCAGTGCCGAAAATAAATGTTTTTTTACCCCTAAAATATGAAAGCTACAGCTTATAATTCATAAACCATCAAGCATAAAGTAAATTTTAAAGGCTTTCTGCTTCGGGAAGTAAAGAGATCACCTATATTTGTTGCTCCTGAATAGTAAAAAGCAATTCTTTTATGCAAATAGGTTACTTTTTTGCTTAGTAATTGTGTAATCAAAAGTCGGTGTGTTCTAAGAAAATAAGGGAAGAAAAAAAATGGAGGTTTTATAATTAACGGGCAGAGAGCAAAACAAAGAAAGCTGCAAGACAATGATTGGATAAAAGGCAATTATTCAAGGTCGGATAACTACAGGTAATAAATCTCAATGCGCAGTTACATAATGATGGGTTTTGTTGGCAGATCTGTCCGGCTTAGTTAGGTGAGCGATCTAGCGTTTCCCCAATTGATTCGATGAC
Organism: Spea multiplicata; assembly: GCA_009364415.1. NCBI lineage: Eukaryota > Metazoa > Chordata > Amphibia > Anura > Pelobatidae > Spea > Spea multiplicata. Next base: position 7,904 of record VKOC01046979.1, read on the forward strand.
ATTGGACGTTGGCTGGGCCGTCGCTACGTGGCTGGGTCTTCAGGCCTCTCGCCCGTCGTCCCTGATTGTTGTTGCACGCAGAAAGACCCGAGGAGATGAGTTATGATGTCACAACAGGGAGAAGGAAACAGATCTTTGCCAATGGATGAATGGACCCCGCTATCCTGCTAAGCCCTGTTTATTACATGTGAAGAAGAGACCTCTAAGGCCCTAAGACTCCTGCCAAACATACCTGGGACCATTGCAGGTTAGTCTACCTGGAGCTCTCTATCCTCTGGAAAATTGTTTTGCGTGGGTAAGGGCTAGCCATGTGCGGAGGCAGGACTTATATATACGTCGGGCGGGGCTGGTCCTAGACAGCCTTAAGTGGGCAGGGAGCAGGAGGGGAAGTGGGCGTGATGTGGGGATGGCCAAACGCCACCACTCTGCCTGGAGGAAGAGGAAACTGACCCAGAGACCCGGGGCTTCACCAGGAGACTCTGGGCCAAACCACTGCTGCTATACCCCCAATGGTGCAAAACAACCACGCCTAAGGGGGCTCAGGGTTTGGCCACAACTTCTCCCCTATTGCTGCTTGAGGGTCCTAAAGCTTTCTGTTTTGTCTGTATTATTTAATGCATTTTTTTATTTTTGCTCAGTACTTCACATAATAAAAGTATGGTATTTTTACATCATGTTCCGCAGATGGTTTCTTCCTAATTGAGCGTTATTTGTTCTCATTTATGCAATTGGAATTTAGATAATTGAGATATGACCAGATTTGTGTTACCCTTCCGCTCCCCACTCCTAACAAAGAGCGCAGAAAAATATGCATTTTTTTTTTCATCCAAATTGGCAACTGAACAATTATTTAGCAATAACAAAAAAAAAAACCGAGGACCTAATAGCACAAAGATAATTGAGACCGCACAGAACATGTTGTTCTTTTTCAGGATACGGCTGTTCACCGCGCATCGGCAAATTTTATTCAGACCCCTCAACCCGTTAGTTGCCGGGGGGGATCCATTTTACCGATGCTGTATTTATTCTGTCAACTAGATCCGTTACCTAATAGTAAATTGATACATTGTAACCGCCCGATTGGCTGCTTTGCCTTCGTTCATGACGGGCAGAGATAAGAAATGCATCCTATTGATGCAAAAGGCAGGGATTGGGATGTGGTTTGTTGCTCGGCAACAGTATACGAGGGTCTATCGCCCTCTTCAAATTCCACGTGTGATTCCTTTCAATATAAAACACAGAGTAGAAGAGTTATCGGTCACTTCTGTGGATTCCGTCTACGGGAAAGGAAAGAACTTCCAACACAAGGCTTCCCAGCCTTGTCAGGAACTATAAAGAAATACGGACAGAATCCTTACGATGAAATTTAGCAAAAAAATCTGGCACTGGAAATCATTTCTCATGATATTTCTGTAGATTTTGTGATTTTTGGTTCATTTAAAAAAAACTTCGTTTTGAACCGGAACATCTTTATAATCGTGGATATTTGCTTTTTAGTTTACCCTTTTTTTTCAAACAAACTTAATAATTTATTTTTATTATTATGATTATTATTAATAATAATAAGATCTAATAATTAGATTTTTGTGGGGTTTTTTCCCCGGTATTGGGGTGATATTTTCCGGGAATCTTTTATTCTCGTCTCCTCATTCCCCGTGAATATATGCATCGTACGAAGCGCGGCGTAAATTGTTGGCGCTATATAAGTAATAATAATAATAATAATCGTTTCCGTTGAATGCCCGTTGATGGCTCTCGAAGAAGGAATGTTGGATGAGATGTCGAACTTGTCCTTGGACTCCATGAACATTAGCGTGCCGGGGAACGTGTCCATAAACAGGACAGACACTGGTTCCCCACCTTTCCTGACCGACGCCTGGCTGGTACCCCTCTTTTTTGCCCTGATCATGCTCGTGGGGTTAATTGGAAACTCCCTTGTGATATACGTCATCTCTAAACATCGGCAAATGAGGACGGCCACCAACTTTTACATAGGTAAGCAGATTTTTCATCTTGTACTTGATCACAGGTGATGAGTGGGTATCTTACACAACTCAAGAATGCAAGACCGTATGCAAAGGGGGCTTTTAAAGTATCTTTGTGTAAAATAATACAAAAAAGGATAATTTACATTTTCACATCTTCATTTATGTTTACTATTAGAATAGTTGTTGGTCTTTTTAAAAAAAGTCATTATCTTTTTTTAACGAAATGTTTATTTTATATAGGATAATGGGTTAAATTATGTCTACATCCAGCCATTGTAAAATGAACCCATTTGCTTGCTTCTTCGATTAGAATGCCTTACGTTAGATGCTGCAGTCCCATGTGTTTAGTAAATCAATGATACGTTACGGAAAACAAGCATAACCTGTAATAGGATCAAAAACTAGTTCATTAAAAGAACAATCCGCAAATGAGTTCATTTTACCCATTCTTATGAGATTTCTAAATGAGGCGACCTTAAGTCTCTTTAAATATTAAGCCTTTAATTGCCGATAATGGCAACCAAATGGTTCTATTTACTGTCCTTATAAAAACCATCGCTTAAATATATATTTAATCAAATCACCTGTTGTCAAGCAGGAATTGTTTAGCTATGATATAAGAGAAAAGCACCTATTGGGATACTAAGAGCAGTATATGAAGTAGTCGGCCCTGGGCTGCGGGACCCCGAGAATCAAACCATTTACCCGGAAACTCTGAGATTGGGATCCCCAATATTTCAATTTGCAATACCCATTTTGGTTCTTTTACTCCCCTGACCGCGTCACGTATAAAATGAATTACCGTGTACAAAAGTGTTGTCCTCACCAACGCCGAAGACCTGATTATCAGTACTGTAGCTCGCTACTTACTATCACTGTAGGTAATGACTTTCTTAGTTCTGTAGCAAGGCTCTAAATGACAAATTCTTTCCTCTCTGGCGCACGCTGAATTAATAAAAAAGAGGGAAGAATAGGTTCCGTGCGAAGGAGTAACGTGCCCCGGGAAGCCATTGATGAGGATTATAAGGGTTACAGCCAAGTTTGGAGGATTTTGTGCAAAGAAAAAAAGAAAATTTTAAATATAGGAAAGTTATTTCAACTAAAAAAAAGCAAATAATCTCTATGAGTCTTGGAGGGCACCCAGAACAGAGCTCTGTAGGTGACTTGTATCGCTCCATAACCCGACAGAGGATTGTGGGGATCGCAGTCTATCATCAGCTTGAGAGTCGCAGGTGGCATCCAAACGATCTTACTGTATATGTGAAACCCCAAAGTCCCGGATCTCAAATCTAATCACCAATTTTATCTATTAAAATACATTATTGTTTCAACTTGGCTAATAGCATTTGGCGAGGGTAACGAGGAAGAAGCATCGTGTATACAGCTGGCCAACAGGTATCCACCTGCTGTGGAACTACAACTCCCATGACACTCACCAAGTAAACTGCAACAGCTTCAGAGCTACCTAATTGCCTCCTGATATTTACATATTCCATCCTTGGGATACAGTTTATCCTACGTAAGAAAGGATGACATCTGTTTATAGAAATGTTGGGTGCTGATTACTGATTACTGATTTGGCTCCCTAGGTGACTGCCCAGGGGCCCTAGGAATTCATGGTCCTGTGGTGTTCAGCCATGGACGGGATGGAGAGGTCCGACCATGTGTGACTTGCGTTGTCGTCCAGTTCAGGAGATCAGAGAATACGGTTTAGACATTAGACGACATTGATTGCAGTGAGGGCTGTAAAGCTCTGAAATGAACTGCCTATGGAAATAGTGACTGAAGCCACAGCCACAGGACAGCAGCAGCAATACCCATCATTTGTCTGTCCTCGTCCTGCTATATTACTACTACAGTAGGTACCAATATCCTTACAGACATCTAAAGGGTATATATAACATATATGTTATATATATGTTATATATATAACATTTATGTTATATTTTGAAACATCAGGGAAGCCGAGCTCTCAGATCTCTGTAAAGAAAAGCTATACCTGCTTACACCGCAGACACTTAACATATGTTTGCCAGAATTTGTGCCACTAAATAGACAAACACAATATTTTAAGTATAAATAATTAAGCCTGCAGCTGAGATAGCTAAGCAAACAGATGCTGGTAACTAAAGGGTTAATCAATCGCTCTATTGAAGTTTTAACACGTCATAGATGGCTAGACGTGTCCATCCGAGACACGCTATCGGTGTATGGATTCTACGCCGATCACGGATTATAGGATTTTATTCACTGTTCGGTAAGAGCCAATCTGCAAGGATCTAATTATTGTTTAATTAGCGGATTCTGTAATTGCACGCGGGGCGCACATCAGGTACAAATGGTTCAGCGCTGGCCACGTGAATAACTAACAACAGGCGTTCAATCCAATGCCCCGTCCTGTATTATAATTCGGGATTACTTAGCGGTATCATGAGATGCACTTTAGTTAACATGCGCAGCATGCAACGTTAGCATGAAACAGTATTCTACTACATTACCCGCTGAGAACGGAGATTCTATTCACATACAGCCAGGGCAGAATCACCCCAATGTACACAACATCACGCATAATGCATGGATTTAAATGGTTAAAATGAATGAAATATGAAACAGTGACACATTTATCAATATTCATTAGGTGGCCGAAACGCCATCTCCTTCTCCAAAATTCCAAAAAGTTTGCGACATTGGGTCAATTCAAGAAGCATAAGAAATATAATAGTGCTATTTACCCGTATATACCAGGTGTAGGTTGCGCTGTATTCTAGCAGAGAATGTATAACTATAAGTCGGTTACCTGCCAGCCCGGCCGTTAGAAGGGAACACGGATATAGCCATCATGGTCCAAGAGACGATGCTGCCTTCAGTCACAGGTAATAATAATGTGTATTGGGCCAACGTAGAAAAATATAAACGTTGTGTAAGCTTTTAGAATCAGAAACATAATTTTTCATAGTGCTCCAATACATGGTTAAAAAAGACCTAAAAAAACACACCCAGCTGTTAAACAATGACTCCCATCACTCTAAGGCAGAGGGTGATGGTATTCATAGTCTAAATACATGTGGAAGATAGCACCTTCCAAACCCTGGAAAAGCATAGTAAAGATGAGTATATGATGGCTGTGTAAATAGGTAATATTGGTAATAATTCCATCTGCTGACAATACTTGTAATTTACTTCTATGTCCACTAGGAGGCAGTAAATATCTTTACTTTGAAAAGTACAAATAGCCCCATTAACAGCGGCGCAAGAGGCTGCTGTTTGCCTTTGACTACAAACATCCATCAACTGCAACAAATACAAAGTAACAAACCTTTTTATTAATAAATATTAATGTCGGATCTGTTGGCCGATGCACGGACGGTTTGGAACGCGGAAGCATTTTTTTCAGCACTGAACAAAATTCAATATTCTTTACACTGTAGAGGTTCCAATGTTTTTCCAGCCTGTTCAGTGCGCCGCTTCCATAATGAAACATTTAATATGTATCGATTTTTTTACCCCTGTGTGTAATAACCATCATGAACTAATTCTGGAAATATACTTCTATTGTCTTGACTGGTAGATATGTCAAAATGATGCAGGATTTGTGCTTGGAATATATATATATATTAAAAATGTGTTTTTTTATCTTTGTCTTACTAGGCAGAAACTTTCAAGTTTTCCCAGAATATTTTTTTGGGGTTAACGCACGCCTACAGCTTGACCAATTATACTAAAGCAGACTTTGCCAACATCGGTGGGCCCAGTATAATGCGTAGTTAATGTGGAGGGATTCCTTGAAAGTTATCTCACGCATTATGCGAGAGAAACTTACATACCTGGAAGGCTACCTGGAGCTCTGGCTCTTCTGGGGTGTGGTTTCATGAAGGGGCAGGACTAACTATGCATAGGGGCAGCCCCCAAATAGCCTTTAGTGGGAGTGATGTAGGTGGGGAGTAGGTGTGGTCAGTTCCCAGGTGCACTTACTGGGATAGGCCGTTTTATAACATGCGGTGATGTCAGGGACATGAAATATTCATCTTTCCTGCTAATGCACAGTTTAGTAAATAATGGCTTCTCCTGTGTTAGTCTAATCTCTCTGCATACTTACCTATTATACTGCCTCATATCCTTGGAGCAAATATGCTGCCGGTGGCGGCGTACAGTGTGTCAAACAGGATCTTAAACTAACATCTTTAGAGATTAGCACATTATAGATGAGCAGATACCGTGTCGCTTTTTTGCGGACAAAGGTTTAAGCAGGCAAAACATGAGCTTTCGTTCTAGACTAGTCATGGCTGAAACCTAATCCAGGCGGAGATCCCATCCTTTCAATCAAATGTTCAACTAATCTTATTTGAAATGTAAATAGCGAGCGCACCTTTCTAACCGGTCTACAGAGGAAAGGCAACCAGGAAAATACACGGCTGAATCTTTGTATTTACATGACCTGCCAACAGTGGGATTTATTCACTAAATAGTCAACCGTAAGTGGCATGGAAACCTTCATCTCCTTGCACTACCTGCACATTATGCCACGTCACCAACCCCTGTGCATTTCTCCAACCCATATGGGCCAAACTAGTGCTACATAAAGCATGGACAATGTGCTGAGAAACATTGCGCCCCAGTAACCTGTGTGTTTCTTCTTGATGACAGTTGCTCATCAGACATGCTGGACGTTTGTTTTCTTTTATAAAGTAGTCAATTTTATTTTTTTGTAGTTTTTGAAATGCCAGTATCTTGAAAATCATGCTATTTAAGACCCCAGTATTTATACCACCCAGCCTTCCAAATTCCGCCGGTGGAATAATTGTCCAAAGGACCTGGCTAGAGACGTATCTAGACGTATCTAGGCTGCACCTAGAATTTTTCTCTGACTTTGTGACCTGTTGATCTTTATACATTATTGTGACTTTTAGGGCTGTAGAACCCTGCGATACCCTCGTACCCAGCAAACATTCTGACCTCCTAGAAAAGAGGGGGCATCAGGTGAGAAAAGAGGGGCTATTCTTCTACAGAGATACCTGGGAGAGATTTGGCCATGAATTTAAGGAACCTCTCCTCCAGACTGTATCTATAATCTTTTAGATTATATGATAGATGGTACAGAGTCGTGCTCTCTTGGTGGTGGCATTTTACTAGTAACATGACACTATCCTTTTGTGACCTTTGACGTTCACAATAATTTGTGTCTGCAGTCGGTTTATCTAGCTATACTATCTGCTCCGGCGTGCTCGTTATGTGATTGCCATAATTGATAAACCCTACCCTATGCAAAATACCTGAGAACTCTCTGGGTTGTGCCCTGAGGCTCCGGGTAAAGCAGCTCTTCTCCGGGGTCTCCGGGTCACCCCTAATAAACTCCTGGTCAAAAATGTAAACATTATATATGTCCTGGAAAATATGATTTTAATGATTTTAATTCTATTTTTAATTATTACAAAAGGTGTCATTTAAGCAACAAAGTATCTGTCCAAAGGGTAGGTGGCAACTGATATTGTGGTGGTCACACATGCCCCACTTGTACCAATGTCTTCCACGTGTTTATTGCGAAGACGCTGCCTAGCCTTGCGTGTATCAGGCCAGCGGACACCGTGTTCACGAGAAGACATTTTATTCCACGTGTTTAAATGATACGGTTAATGTAAATGCGTACGGAGCTTACGGTTCTCTCTATCCACAGCGAACCTGGCATCCACAGATATCATGTTCTTGGTGTGCTGTGTGCCGTTTACCGCGACGCTGTATCCGCTGCCGAGCTGGGTGTTCGGAGACTTCATGTGCAAGTTTGTGGCCTATTCCCAGCAGGTACAGTCAACATCTGGCGTAAAATAAAACATGATAGCCCTGCTTTAACTCAGGTGTCTCTTGCCCTTTTCACAACACAGAAGTACAGGGATTTCTAAGCCACGGGGTTTAATCAGAATAACTCCTGATCAAACACGCCAAAGGGCCTTGTGTTTTCACTCGGAGGAATGACATCTGTGCCCTTTTCCTCCTAATTGAACACGCCGTCCCTGACTCTGCTTTCTGTCAGCTCTGAGATGCTGCAAACACGTAGACAAAGGTCTCCTGGTGAAGGAAACCACAAGCATTTATCTAGAATATAACCCCAAATACGTATTAATCTGTAAAATGTTATTATTTTTGGATTTTTAGGGGCTGAAAAATAAAAAATAGTCATTTTTATTTTTTTTTATACATTACTTAAAATGTTGTTGCCAACGTTCTATCAAAGAAGCGTGAAGCTGTGTCTTCCATTAGGTGACCCGCATAAAAATCAAGCTTTTTTACCCCAATTTAGTGTTCATAAAGCCAATGTACAATGTAAGATGATAATGTAAAAAAAATAAGCATTTTCAATATGAAGACAGTTTTATTCCACTATTTTATTCACAAAACAAAGCAATTATGTGGAATAAAAGGCTTTGGCTCGTTCCCAACGCGTGGATCGCCTGCTGCTTAGGGAATGGATTTGGGTTTCACTTCTCCATAGGCGCTGCTTTTAACAGAACGAACCCAACAATAGGTCTTACATTAGGAGAACCATCTGAAGTCCTGGAACATATCGAGCGGACGGGTTTTTAAGCGAAATGACTCTTTGTTCGGATCAACGAAGATTGTACAAAAAAAAACGATGACTGTAAATAACAAAAGGAAATGTGACTTGGGAGAAAATCGTCGGGACTCAGCTGTCGGTTCCAGACATCTCAAGCCACAAGAGTTGGTTCTCCAAGCCCCCAGTGCATCTACCGCCAAGTACTGGTTTCGGTTATGGGGCCAGTGGTGCCCAGTCTGTGCCAAGGGCACAGAAACATACTGCTCCAAATAATTTTGTGATACCTTTTAACGGTCAAATAAAGTCAAATAAAGACCTTAAAGGTGCCTTCCGCCCATCTCAGATTTTAAACTCTACGTATTACTTGTTGCCAGGCTAAAAGGCGGCACAAATGTTCCATTTTTATTTTCCTTATAAAAAAACACAATGCAGAACAAAAGGGGAGGTGATGTTCAATTTTCTATTAAAAAAAAAAAATTTTTTTTTAAAATTAAAAATGAATGCTATGACTTTTCCTTTAAACGTGTGAGTTGGCGGTATACATGTTCCGTTATATGTGTATAAAATACTATTTTTCTTATGCACGCAGGTAACCGTACAAGCCACCTGTATTACCCTGACAGCCATGAGCGCTGACAGATGTTACGCCACGTTATACCCACTGAGGTCGCTGAGGCATCGCACCCCGAGGGTAGCCATGATTGTCAGCGTCTGTATTTGGATAGGTATGAAACCTTCCTGTCTCCATAAAGCTCAATCACATGGAAAAATATCTGTCCAATTATCGTTATGCAAAAAAAAAAAAAGAATAATACTATAAAGCCATGAATTAGGACCATACCTAAACATCTAAAAATGTTACAAATATTTAATTTATTTAGAATTTAAATATTTTAAATATTTTAATTTATTTTTGATTGAATTCTCTTGAATTTTGTGTATTTTTTGTTTTTTTGTTTGTTTTCTTTTCACCAATGGAGGGGGTAATCGTATATATATTAGGGTTTGTAGACAATGGTGGGTCTCAGCGCTAGAGGGTTTTTTAAACTAGAATTTTGTCTACTTGTTGTATTTTCTTTTTTAAGGTTAATGTAGTATAGACTTCAAAGGTGCTCCATGGGGTTCACAAATATTTTGAATATGGTTCACAGATGAATTACCAAAATTGCTGTTTTTTTATTTAAAGTGCGGTCCCCAATCTAAAGTATGTGGGGTTTTTTTGCTTTATATTGGCAACTTTCTTAGTCACTTTTCTGCCACATTGGTAAATATGTATCTCTAAGGCATGACGCACAATGCCTTTGTTCTATTTGCGGGGCTTTCGTGATCGTGACATTTCCAGCCGTGTACTGAAATACCGAACAATGAAGCTTCGTGCATAAATTATAAAAAAATGTGAACCGATTTTCAATTGTCCTTTGTCATTGTCGACAGGGTCTCTTCTTCTGTCTACGCCGATCATACCGTACCAAAAGATCCAAAAAGGTTACTGGTACGGACCCCGGACCTATTGCATAGAGCAGTTCCCATCAGACACCCTGAAGAAGGCTTGCATCCTCTACCAATTTCTAGCCGTGTATCTGCTGCCTCTGCTAACAATTTGCGTATGTTATTCATTAATGTTAAAACGAGTAGGGCAGCCAGTGGTAGAACCCATGGACAATAACTATCAGGTACAAACGCCTCTTACATTTTAAAGTGTTTTTTCCTAAACCCATAACAATTTATAATTTCTTAGCGAAATTTAATGTTTTTTTTTCCCTTATTAGGAATTATTATTATTTTTAAACAATATTATTTTAATAAAAGGTAATTGGAGAGAACGGCATTAAATAAAAGGACTCTAAATGAAGAAATCTAAATTTAAAAAACAGCCATATACCAAAATGTGTATATAATATAGCCAGTGGTTTGCACCTTTTCTATAGGTTTTCATCTTTAATATACGGTAATAGGCTAAGAGGGGGTTATTTAGTAACTTAACCTTTGATATCAGAAAATCAATTTTTTAATGGAAAATCTGTGTTTAAAGAACAAATAACGTTTTGCAGAGTTTTCTGTATTAAAAACAAGATGCTGACTGCCTCTTTAAGAAAATTCAATTAATTCTCACCAAATTGCACCAATTTTTGCAATCAAGTTATATGATGTATTGGGGCTTTTACGCTTTAAAGAGATACTCTGTTGACCTTATGTACTTTAATGCATATGATACCTGAGTGATCCCCAGAACCCTGTCTATGTATTATGTAGCATTTGCTCCATTACCTGGAGATGAGTTTGCCAAACCAAGTAAGGCTTTTTTTAAGGTAAATAATGCCAATTTAAGCACTTACTTCGTTAGTGGAGCTGTATGGGGCGTTAGACTGTCCTTTTCATGTTAGATGGTCATACTGTTGAGTCATATAATGGAAAACCAACATTCAAAGAAAATGTTGTGTTTTTCTTTGTGTTCTTAGTATTCTCCATTCTATAATTATATCCCTTTTCTCTTTTCATGTTTCAGGTCCAGCTGTTGTCCGAGCGTACCATCGCTATGAGAAGCAAAATCTCCAAGATGGTAATAGTGATCGTCCTCCTGTTCACCATATGCTGGGGTCCCATTCAGCTCTTCAGCCTCTTTCAGGGTTTCTACCCCGGATTTCAAGCCAACTACGCAACCTACAAAATCAAAACCTGGGCCAATTGTATGTCGTATGCCAACTCCTCCATTAATCCTATAGTTTATGGATTCATGGGCGCCAGCTTCAGGAAATCTTTCAAGAAAGCCTTCCCTTTCATGTTCCGGAGTAAAGTTAGGGATGGAAGCATAACATCTGGGACAGTGAATAACGAGATGAAATTTGTAGCCATGGAGTCAACAAACAACGAGTTAAAGTGAATTTGGAGTCAACAGCCCAGTTTCAGGGGGGTTTTGTATACCAGAAAGTAATCAGAAGGACAATAGAAGACAATGGGCTTGTAAAATATGGATTCGGAATTCTGTGGTTTATATTTTGTAAATAAAAAAAAGTCCAAATGCTTGTATTATATTTTCAAAAATAACACAAAACTCATAATATATTTTTTTCACAAGGTTCCTTTCTTCAGACAAACATTCAGTTGCCATGTATATGTCTTGTAATGAGATGTCCTACGTTTCTCCATTAAATTAACTTATTTCCATAAAATGACTTTTTTTGTTGTTTTTTTTATCATTTTGGCTTTTACTGGAAACCTTTTTCTCATTTTCCCATGTCTCCGTTTTTTTTTTTAACTAATGAGACTTCTTTGCTCCTACTTCTTGTAAATATGTTGTTTCTTAACCAGATTTCCAGCATATTTAAACAATTAAATGTTGCTTCTAAACGGTTTCTTTGCTTCTGTTGCCTGATTTACAAGGTGTCGGAGGTCTTGGTGGCCAAAACCATTGTTTTATGGAAATTGCCTGGGAGAAAGCATAGAGATGAACCATTTCAATAAGCAAACGTCTAATGTGTGTTTTCTGTAAGACTAAATTCTGGCCACCAGAACCACTGGAGACCTTTCCATTATAGAGGGGCAAAATAAACTTAAATAATGTAAACAGATAAGGAAAAAAAATATTCCATGCCCCATGAGATAGGATGCAAGCTTTAAAGTGTTGGATGTCCTCATCACAATCCTTTCATCTTTCAGAAGAAAGTCATCCATAGAGCTTTATTGATTAAACCCAGGAGAAAGATGGAGGGTTGAGAAGGGTGAACATCTGGGCCAACCCTGATGAGCTTCTCCTGCACGAGGGCTTAAATGGCCCTCAATAATGTAGGATTATTAAGAAAACGACTCTAAAAAAGTTACTCCAAATTAACTATACATTTTAGAGGTCCAGTTCAGCCCTTCCAAGGGGTTTAACCTGTAGAATGCATAGGGATGCCAAGACTTGACATGAGGAACTCTCCTCCAAACTCTTGGTTTATTCAATGAACCTGAGCTGGCCTGGACCTACAGTTTTCGTTAAAACATGTGGATTACAACTGAAAATGGCTTCTTCTTCTTGCTTCTTCCCGTCAGTAAACAATGGGAGAGTACAGAAAATAATCGCTCAGTAAGATGAAATAGAGATTCATATTTTGTATTCACATTTCATCTGTAACATTGAATCCATGTTGAATTAGTTGTTTTCTTTGGGATTTAATATATGTTAATGATTGACTATAAGCCTTCTAAGCCTTGTAAGTGTTTGCCATATGAGAGGAGGCTACTTTTTTTCCAATAAAAAGAAAGTCATGGTAGGAATCATCGCGTTCGTTAATCTGTAAAATTCAATTCTAATTTATATTGATGTACTCAGAATGTGTTAACAAAGTAACACCCAAAAGGTGTCTACTGATACAATGCGTTCTGACTCTTCAGGCCAAACTGAAACACCTTTAATTGGCGCATCCAGAATATTTGAATACATTTTTAGTGTGAGTCACGGTTCAATCTCCATTTAGCGTCAAAGACGTGAGTTCCTCATTGGACAGGTTATTTTCCGTACGAGTCCGCGGGCCAAGGACAGCACGAATCTTGCAAGGTAGATGTTTACTGGCAAGAAACCCAAGGGCCGTTATTAATCCCCGCCACAGAGGCAAGGAGGAACGGATCTGAGAAATGACTCATTTGGGTGAGTCACGTTGCAGACTGTACCCTTTTTCCCATTAAAAGTTAGTATTTGTCTCCACAAAGCAAATTATATCGCGTGTGATTCCTCTCTTTACCCTTGGGGCCGTTGCGTGAATGCCCAGCTTTGGTAAAAGGTCACAGCAGAAATGAAATTATTATTATTGATTTTTTTCACACACATATATATATATATATATATATATATATAGATACATATTTTAGGAACCCCTGTATACAATGGGCAATTATTACCAACTTCCCACGTCTTAGAATATTGTATTTGTATCTGGAATCAAAAAGGTGAAGTTCTAAAGGTCAGAAGAACATGTGGCTTAACTGAATTCTAAGTCTGAAGGTCCACCTCGTACCTAGCCAGGAGATCGTGGGCTACAATGCAGGGAATAACAATGTTTCCGAGATTTCTGCTGCAACGTGATATATATTGGTCCTTGGTTCCAGGGCGCTTTTATGTAGCGATGTGAATTCACTAAACCTTCCTCCGCACCGTTTGCCCTGACACAGTGCCCTTACACCTGGTTTCTTCCATCATCTCATTAATGAGGCACAGACATTACTGCTGCCGGTGCTTATTTCTTTCTTAGTAAGACAGAGAATCGACCTTCTATGCCCTGTGCGGTGCAAATCCTACCTTGGAGACTCCGCTCAACATTGCACCCCTTCCCAGTTTGCATCCTGACCATTTTAACTCATTCACTCCATTACTGAAGGCCGGGGCTGTTTGAAATCTCTTTGAATCTGGCCAGTGACCTCCCCAAATACAACACCGACTCCGTATTAAAGCTATGATTGTGTACGCGTCACCTGTTGTTCCTATTTTTCATCTTGTTATGTTATATACTAATTGCTATGTCCTGTCTACCCTTTGCACGGCGCTGTAGAATCCGATGGCGCTATATAAAACAATAGATAATAATAAAAAGTGTCGTTTTGACCATGTAGCATATTACCATTTAAATGAATATATCAAACCTCCCAAGTGTCCTTAATCTAAGGACCCGAAATCTCCGTGAACCCTCTTCACTTCCCTGATGTCCCTCTTTTCTAGAATCTCAGAATGTTTGCTGAGTAAGTGTTCTACAGTCCTAAAAAGTCACACGAATAAATAATGATGTATTCTATATATGTGTATAAATTAAATCAAATACATTCTTCTTCTTCGCATGCTAAAAGCAGGTGGGAGTCGCTGCCACACCGTCAACTTAGCATCAAAGCCATCGCCACCCTGTTGGTGAGTCAAAAATACCCGGGTCGCTTTATATTAGGGAGTGTGTCATGTTTTATTTTTTTTATTGTATAATTCTTTATTTCATTGGCACAACGTTGTCCCTCAGAGGGATCCTCATATACACCCTAAAAAAGTTATAATATATAATTGTGTATCCAGGCATACAGGGCAGTTCACGGTACACCGGAGTTACTCTTTTTGTTTTTTATCGCGAGTAGAAATTTTTTTATATATATTTTTTTTTATTTTTTTTTTTTTTGTCATTTTTAATAATTTTTCCGCGACATATTGAACTTTTGAGCGTTCCGCTTATACTTTTACATTTAGGCTAAGCCAAACCATTTCCAAATTAAACTAATTTATCTTTGCTGAAACACTTAGTGAGTTTTATTGGTGGGCACATTTTGATATACGGTACTCATGCGCACCAAAAAGGGATCTTGGCTATAAAGAAATATACTCACAATGAATGTTTGCATTCTAATTTGTTCACCTTAGGGGTAACACAGCCTGATGCAGCCAAGTACACAACTAACACGGCATCTTATTGCATGTACTTACTTAAAAACATCGGAAGGGGCCTCGTGGTGCCCCCACAGCGCAGCGTACTAGGCAGTCGCCTATGTTAGATACAGTATTTCGAGTATAAAGAAACACGGACAGTTTGCTGAGTATCGATTGCTTTTTAGAACTTCTGAGTGTTCATTATAACATACTTTATATAATATACTTTGAGCTACTTTGTCCTTCAATTATACCGCAAGATAATTTCTATGTTAAAAATGTATCAGCCTTTTTTATCTGCACTATTAATTTGCAAAGACATTCATTGATTTTATTAACAATGAACTAGGCAGGACTAGTTTGCTTTTTACTCGTATAGTTCTAAGGAGCACCAACGCGTTCGAGAGGCTCTATCATTCTAGAGAGACTGATTGCTAATAAAGGCGTCTTTTAAAATTCCTGTTCTTGATTTAACCGCTCATTAATAGATTAAAAGAAAAGGGGCACAAAAGTCTATGTTTTCACCATATTCTAATATAATAAACGCTGGATACACAGGTCAATATTTTAACAGAACTGTCCAAGTTAATTAAAGTGCAGTGGGTGCACATGTCATTTCCTATTAACTAATTCCTTGTGAAGGGTATATTGTACCCTAAATGCTGGTGGTTTTTGGGGGTACCATTTCTTGACATCAATCATAATTCCTCTTTTTTATTTTGAATGTATCCAAACAAATGATATATTCTTTTCTCAAGCTCTGCTTACATATGCTATAGATGTTAATAAAATAACAGAATTGTTTTTTTGATTGTGTTGCAATTGTTGCATATCTGAAATTGTCAGAGATTTTGTTAGATTATATAAATATATATTTATATATATATATATATATATATATATGGAAGCTCTGGATTTCAGACAGAGGCTTTCGAAAATCAGAGCTGAAAACCAGGTAACACAGGTTTCTTTTCCATTAGCGCAGTCTGTCTGTCCATGAGCACTTCTTCTTGATACAGAAGATGAGATTTGCCAAAATATATAAAAAAAACACAAACCTAATTTACTTGTAACATATTGCTTGACAGTGTTCTCAAATGGCTGCAGTACCACAAACAGCCAGATGGGGTGCTAGATCACCGGGATTTACGGTACCTCCATCGTGCCACGGGACAGCTGATTTTGCCGCACACCCTTCCTTTTACATGTTGTTTGGTCAACATTAATAAATGATTTACTGATGTTTACGTCCTCACTCCAATATGAAGTTAGGGGTTGGATGAGACTGAAGTACAATGATGACAACTTCAACTTTTCTGTTGGTTTTTCGGTAGTTTAATAATTTGTAATTAAATGAATACTCATTATTGGCACACACTCAAAGCCCACCCAGTTCTGCAGGACCTTCGTCTTTAATAGACGAAGAAGTGTAAGAAATAAGCCGGTTGGAAGGATGCTTATCCTCTTCTCCTTAATATATGTGGCTGACATCACAGCTCGGTGCCCTGTGTCTCAATATTTGAGGACAGATGACAGAGAGAAGGAACAGAATCTACTGCTGTCCAAGGAGACACTTACGTATAGGGGTCGCTGGGGTCAAAGGGCTTTTTCCATTGGGCGGCAGGGGCCAAAAGGCAAGGGCACTAGAGGGCACTCTTATAGTCACCCCCACATAAATTCAGATTCTAAACTCTGTAACAACCCGGCAGGAAAGGTCAGCTGAATCCTACGTGTTTTTTTCTTAGGGATAACCAAGAAGAGGAGAGCGAGTTCACCAAAGAGAAAAAAAAAGGCTTGTCAAATTATCATCATCTGGGTTTTAGCGAATAGACCCCTAGAGAATGGTAATTGTTGGGTATTTTTAAGTTACTATGGGAACGCCACCAAATATTGTCATGTTAACACAGCGATGGAAACATCAGATATTTAGCAAGGTGGATGATCTTTCATTTCATGTAACATTAGACTGCATTTCATGTATTTATAGAACACTAGCGGGTTCTGTGGATCTATTACAATAGGGGGAGGTTAAAATGAACAGTATAACATTTAAGTATATACAGCAGCGACAAGGGATTACGATGTACAGGTACCGACACTGGTCTTGTGAGCTTGCAGTCTATTAGGAGGTTAAGAGAGACCTCCTTATTTAAAATGTTCACACATCAGCTGTTTTGTAGCACAAAGCTAATTTAAAGCAAGGTGTTCTATACATAAAGTATTAAGCGTGAAAAGGGGGAAGGGCAGCACCCCCTACATGCCCCTGGACCTGCTAATTTAACAATTATGTCCCCAAACTTCAAGGACATTATGGAAAGTATCTCTGGGCCTGTGTTCTATGTCACCCTGGTATGAACTGTTACACATTGTAATAATGGTCCTTTTTAACACAAACTGGCCCATTTGCCCCAAGACCCCAAAATTGGGGTGAAAACCCTGAAATTTCGCCGACCACGGCTGGGACTTGTGGAAGGCACCTTATTTCCTGATTACGATATCTTTAGAGGAGATTGAAAGCTCTTTTTTTGTCAATTCTAATTTTTTTTCATCTGTCCCAAGACCAGATTCCCTCTTCTTCTTTTTTTCTCCACCATCCAGCTTCCTGCGACCCAGAAAAAAAATCGCAAAGAGGCAACGCAGGACCAAGGACGGAATAAATTGCTGTCGCCCGTGGCTCTCAAAGGGTTAAACTTTCTCGACAACGCTATACGGTTTCAAGGCAGCCTGCCCGGTGGAGATGTACGGAAACCGGGAGGGTGCCATTAAGCAGCCGGTGGTTTCCGTGGCCCGTAGGAATCACCTGGCTGTTCTGTCCCTCCAGCCCTTATTTTTCCCGTTCACCCCCCCCCTCCGCTAAGTCATCGTTTTGCGTACTCTGGCTCACCACACGTATTTTATTTCCTAGCTAAACAGACCTGTTTCAAATATTGTTGGCGTTGCTATGGTGACGTTTCTATTTTGGGTGTGGATGTTGTCATGTCCTGGCAGGGTGTGCCGTGACCAGGGAGTGGGGAAGAGGGGGGGAGGGGTTGCTAGTTACACTCGCTGCCGCCCGCCGGCGTCTGTCCATTAATAGTACATGCGAGACAGCTGTCTGCGCCCGTCTGTCATTCATATTCCTGGCAGAGCCCTTCTATCCGTCACATGCTAGTCTGAGCAGCTCCCCCTCACTCACGCTCGTCGTAAATCCCTCTCGGTTTAAGGGCTGTTGTGATCGTCGTTCCACGTGGAGCCTGCAGCGTCCGCGCCGCTCGCTCCTCTGGTGTTAGCGTGTCTCCGTGGCTGTTACAAACTGCCTTTCATGGGCTGACTTCCTCGTCATCTACTACAACTGGGCACGGGGCAGTGGCGGAAACTACCGGGTCGCAGGGGTCGCGACTGCGACCGGGCCCCGGCGGCAGGGGGGCCCAAGCCAAGGGGCCGCCCGAAATCTTTTTTCCGTTTTTTTTAAAAATAAGGCAGGGACGAGAGGTGCAGCCCGCGTAAGATCGGCAGCCAGGGCAACCGATCTTACGCGAGCCGCACCTCAAGCCCTGCTACTTACTTGTGGGAGGGTCTTCTGGACTGCACAGAGGAAGCGGAGTTCACGTGACATCCTACTTCCTCTGTGCTTTAGCAGAGAAGGCAGGGGGAGGCCGCGCCCCCTGCTGAAGTCTGTGAGCGGCATCGAGGAGCTGCAGTGCAGGTAAGGGGGTGGGGAGGGTGTTTGAATGAGTGTGTGTGATTGAGGGAGTGAATCTGTGAATGAATGGTTATATGAATGAATGAGTGTGTGTGTGTGATAGCATGAATGTGTAAGTGCTGGAACCTAGGCATGATGGGACTGTTATTGCTGTTAGCAATCACACTCCTATCATGCCAAGCCAGCCAGTACATGCTGAAACCTAGCTAGCTGCCCCCCTTGTGTAGTGATGCTGCCAGCAGTATGGGGTCTGCACATCACTTACAGCCACCCTGTACCAGCATGTACTGGCTGACTTGGCATGATAGGAGTGTGATTGCTAACAGTAGCCACAGTCCCATCATGCCTAGGTTCCAGCACTTACACATCCATCCAGTAAATGCTGGAACCTAGGCATTATGGGACTGTGATTGCTGTTAGCAATTACACTCCTATCATGCCAAGTCAGCCAGTACATGCTGGTACAGGGTGGCTGTAAGTGCAGACCCCATACTGCTGGCAGCATCACTACACAAGGGGGGCAGCTGGCCAGGTTTCACCATGTACTGGCTGACTTGGCATGATAGGAGTGTGATTGCTGTTAGCAATCACACTCCTATCATGCCAAGTCATATTGCTAATTTTGTCCAATTGTGTGTTACCTACTTTTATTAAAAATGTGAGTTTTTATTATTATTTTTAAAGGTGGGGGTCATTTTCGGTTTTGGCTAAGTGAACCCTGAATGTTTTGGTCCAGAATTTTCATTTTAGTTCATCCCTAGAATAAATCTAGGGAATCCTGAATTTGTAGTCGCAAAACTTTCTAGGCCCAGAAATCAGTGAGAGGAAGAGTAAAGGTTTTGTGTCATTTTACTTTATTTTAATCTGCATATTTTATTAAAGGCCATATTTTTTGTCACAGTGAAAAATGAGTGCGGCCCGCGCAGGTATACAATTCTGATGAAGTGGCCCACTGCAGAAAAAACTTGGACACCCCTGGATTATGCCCTTTGTACATGCGCCCCTTTTTCTTTGATTTTTTTACAGATATGATTCAATATGTAAATTGAATTTGTTGAAAAAAAATTGTTGGGTAAAAATCATGTTTTTTTGGGGGGGTGAGGGGTTGCGGGGGCCCTTAACAGATTCTCGCACCCGGGCCCTGAGGCGTCTAGTTACGCCCCTGTCTCTGGACCTCCATGTCTGAGATACCATTGTGGGACCCCAGTACTAGGTCATCCACTTTTACGAGGCAGGATTAAAAAGCTAACTTAAGGAAGTTATAGACCTTCAAATTAGGTTCTACTGCCCATTTCACCGTGCATTGCCTTTTTGTGGGACTAATGTCAAGCATGCTAACTTTGGCCATCTGCCTCTTGCTTCTTTTCCCTGTGTCCCCTGAAGAGTACAAGTACAAGAGACAATTGTAATAGACCCATTGACATAGCTCAAATAAAAATAGTCCATTGTAAGAATGGGCAGGAATCTTAGTTTTCCCTTGGTGGGATTTTCTGCAACAGTTCTTCAAAGGTAAAAACATAGGTCACTAGTGTGAAATCACACTTCAGAATATTGAAAAAGTAACTATGTCCGAAAATCTTATAGTTCATGTAAACTGTAATATGCCAGCGCATAACTAATTTTGATGGTCTCACTTTATAAATAACACCAGTATATCAGTCAGCATTTTAAATTAGCAAAACAAAAGGAATGCAAATGTATATGTTCTAAATTGCTTGGAACGGTATTTGTGTTAGTGAGTCCAAAAGCCTGCAAAGTTATTGACTGACATAGCGTCAGCATTGCACATTTCTCCACTTAAAGCTTCACCCTTGACATAAATAAAGTCTGGAAGTTGTTGGAAAGCCAAAAATTCCCAGCTCTTGCCATTCCATAATAATTACATAAATGCCTGTCAAATTCATTCAAACCAAGCCTGCAGTTCCTGAATATGACAAGATGCGACTCCAAACTGACCTCCAACCTGCTGATCGCTCTATAACGCTGAAATAGCTGTTTTTCTCTGAGCTTGTTTCTGCTTGTCTTTGGTAGACAATTTCAGTGCCCTTCGTTTTATTTCAGTTTGCAATATGTCCAATTACACGCAAATTGCTACACTTTCTATATTCAGATGGCCGGTGCTACTGTTATTATATAGAGAAAGAGAGGGATACTTAAAGATAAGAGGCACCATCCAATGATTACCATGTGGAGGAGGGAAAGATTAATGTTTCTTCTTGTCAGACTGACTCTTTCATCAGGAAGAGAGGAACAGGTAGGAGGCAACTATATAAGTCTTTATTCTCAAAACCCTTATATAGACTTAAGGAAAGCAGTGAAATCTTCAGGATGCTGCAAAATGTAAAATGTCAGTCCTTTCTGGTCAACTTTTATAGTATTTATTATGATTCTGGAGTCAGCCAAAAGTGTCACTTGCAGGAGTTAAAGTGAGTGTGGCTGATGAATGTCTTGGGGTGATCACAGAAAAGCTATTTACGATTAAATTAAATCTACCGAAGAGCAACTACATAGCACAACTTGTAGTTGCAAGTTGTGGAGTTGGCCAAATACACCACATTTTATAGGGTTGTGCTAAGTTATATTATGTTATGCATGATAAATGGAAAATTGTCAAACTGGACCAAAGTATTCAGTTGAGTACCTCAGGGGTCTATCTTGGGTGTTGTTCTGTTTAATTTGTTTATTAATGATCCCCCATGTTGCATTGAGAGTCATGTCTCAGTGTATGGCGATGACACAAAATTAGGTAGGGTAATACAGACTAACATTCTCTGTAGCTTCTCTGTAGGAGGATTTAGACAGAGTAGGGGACTGGGCAGGCAAGTGACAAATTAAATTCAATACAGACAAATGTAAAGTTATACATTATGGGAAAAATAATACTAATGCAACATATACCTTAAATAGTATCTCCCAGGGAAACTACTAAGGAGAAGGATTCTGGTATAATTGTAGACGAGAAATTTAGCAACAGTGCACAATGCCAGTCAGCCGCTGCAAAGGCCAATAAGATATTGGCATGTATAAAACAGTGTATTGATTCACAGGAGGAGGATATCATTTTGCCTATTTACAAGTCAATGGTGAGATCTCACCTTCAATATTCTGGGCACCGGTCCTTAATTCTGGGCACCGGTCCTTAATAAGAACATATAGGGCTATAAATGATAGAATAAACATTAATATTTTAGAGCTTCCTGATCCAAGGAGAAATCTGATTGTAAAATTACAATTACAAATAGATATAGAGACTTGTAAATGACTGAGGTAAAACTGTTGGTATACTATGCATTACTTGTAGATTTAATTTTGTATTGAGGAATTGTTTTACAACTTTTGTCTTTACCACCATATTATGTTCTAAGCCATGAATGCATCAAGGGTTCCATGGAGATTTTTTTCACTTTTTATGTACCAAAGTATACTGACGTAGAATACATCTATTGCAGAATATTTGGAATTTACCAGACAGGAATAACAAGCAATGGATGATGCATCAACCTTATCATAATTAATAATATGTATTTTGTATAAAAAATAATGTTTCTCATCTGAAGGATTCATAATTAAATACTATAATTTGACTGGCAAACACATTGCTTGGAAAAGTTATTTTTTTTACAACATGTTTATTCACAAATCAAGAAATATAAATGTGAATCTTATCAACCAGCAGAAGTGCTACAAAAGGAGAGGAATAGGTCAGAACCACCACAGAAACCAATTTATGTAGACATTATGGTCACTTATTTGGCTGTGAGCCAGGTATATGGAATTTATTCTCATACCAAGTGGAAGAAAAAGAAATGATCGACTATTTCATTTCTACATGATATAGTGCTTTAGGCATTCACTCACTTTCTAAGGCTGAAGCTCATATTACGTTACCATAGGTTGGTGACAACCCCATACGTGTTAACAACACAATAAAACCTAATAAATCTCCATAACTTTTGTATTACCAGGAACACAAGGTCATGTATGGCAGTGAAATCACAGTAATTTTGTTACCTAGGTGAGTATGATTATATCACAGAATGAATATGTCCAGCAAAGTAACCGGGGGAAATTAAATTAGCAAATGCCTCATTTTGATTGATGAAATTCTGCTTTTTGTGTAATCCATTCAATCTTCAGGTCATTAGTAAAACGTTTGCCTGGGCAGGAGTCATAAGTCACAAAAGCACAGTATTTATTAAAGGTTTCTACACATCTAATTAGACTCTGGAACTCTTGCACAAGCCAGTATTGGTGCTGGCTGATGGTTAGCATAGCAAGCATTCGTTCAGGTATACTCACCACCTGCAACCTAATGGGATGAGATGGGGGGGTATAATTTAAAGGGATCGCTCATCCATAACATGCATTAATGTGCACATGGTGGCTAGAGTATCCCTTTAAATAAAGATTTTGTAGTTTCCTTTTTGCTTGTATTTTATTACAAATTTAAGTGGTGAGAAATCAAGACTGATTTATAGCAGGGCCCTTCTCCTTTTGTACCAGTTTGTTATTGTGTGTGGTTTTAAAATATTGTACTGACTCTGTTGTCACAGAGCTACAAAATCTGCTGGCGCTACACAAAAACATGTAATGTAATGTAGAGACAAGTGTGACCTCTAGCAATGACCGCCAACCCGCAGAAGCTCACTCTGCTCATTATAAGCTAAATAGGTATTGGCTGAAAAGCTGTTGTCAAAATCTTAGGTTTTCTAGGATTTTCTATTTCATCTGAGATTTGTAGATGAAGGATCTTGTCTTTCATCTTTCATCTTTCTTCTATTTTTCCTTCCTTGTTTATTGTCACAGATGTGGTCTTAAGACATGTTTGGGAGAGGTGGCCGCATGCACAGCTGATGACTCGGCAGGGCTTGGACGTTTTGCCAACCTATAATGTAACTCCATATGGTGGGAGGTATTCCTTTCTGCAGCTGCCATCTGACTCCAATTAATGCTTAATAATGCTTATTATTACTAATGCTGTGGACTTGTCCTAATGTTAATTTCAGTCTCCTAGCTGTTTGAATCTACACACTGGCAGGCAGTCATCCAGTCAAGACTTGGAAGACATACAGTTTCTTTGCTCATATCTTCCAACCTTATTTTATTTTTAATACCTTAAACCAGGCATGTCCAAACTTTTTTCGAAGAGTGCCAGATTTGATGAAGTGAACATGTGCGAGGGCCGACCATTTTGCCTGACATTTGCCTGAACCATTAAAATTAAATGCAAATTAACTATTTTATGCAAAGTTCATTGAAAACGGCATACTTTTCATTTTGTGACTTGGATGACAAATCTAAACCGGTGTTAAATCACTCTGCCTTTAATATAAAAAAAACAGATCTATATTTGGGCAACTTATCTGGGGGGCCTTATCAGTCCGGAACACGCGCCGCAATTGGCCCTCGGGACGGACTTTGGACATGCCTGCCTTAAACACAATGACATGTTGGTATCCATTAACAGCTCATATACTATATTTGGAGCACTTCATGATATATCTATGCTTTATAGGTTTGAAGGGTGGCAAAATGGTTAAACGTTACCAACACATAAGTATAGTAAGTCATCAAACCGCTACAATATATGCTGCATAGGAAGTGCATGTTAAAAATTATTTCCTTAACATTTTACAAAGCTCTAGAGGAATCAATTCCACTTCATACATCCTAAACAGCATATAAAATATCTGCCAAGGAAAGGAACATTTCCATCACATATATTTGCACATTTTCTTTTAGCACATTTTCCCTATAAGAGAAAACTCATATTTTAGAATAAAAAAAAAATAATTTGGGTTGAGCTTTGCTGGAACATGACATATGAGATTATGATGATTTATACATTGTAATATAGTTGGCAATATTTTTTCTTTTTTCTAATAACAGTAATTTGGCAATACAGGAACAGGACTTTTCTGTAAGCAAAAAAAAAAAACACTAAAAAAAGAATAATTAAATAATTAAGAACTTCATTGAATGACCACTCTTATTTGATGTATATTTCTAAAAATAAAAGGCTAAATCTTGTGGGATTAAAAAAAATTAGTAGATTGCATAATTCTTGTTTTTGTGTTAGGGAATGTTCCAGTAAAATCCAGATGGGGTAAAATCATGCCAGAACATGAGTTATTTGCATTATTAACTATTGTAAACTACTTAGGGACATGTTGTAATTTCCCAAAATTCTTTAAGTTGTATTAGCAAAAAACAAAATTTTACAATATAGACAGATTAGCGTACATTTAGTTTGCAACTGTCTAATCACTCAAGAAATGTTCCACAAAGTTATTAGCGTGGGCTTTGTACCAGTATATGTATTTTGTAATAGTATAATAAGGTTTCTCATGTTAAGGTAGAAGAGGTCTGGAGGCCAACCCACCCGTATTGCCTACATAAATAGGGGCCCAAAACACGTATTATACTAAATGTCCAATCCTGTCCGACATAAGACATACATTTCTGTGAAGGAACTGCTGGATGCCTTAACTCTGGTGACAATATGTAGACTCAAAAGTATATTACACCCATGCCCATCAGAAGATGTCCAGTATCTGAAAAGGTGTGACTGCACCAGTGTGAGGCCATCGCTAGCCCAATGGAATATTTACAGCTGTGCCCAGAGGTAAGTAACCTATATGAAACTAGATAATGGGACTCTCCAGGTTTCATTGGGAGTCTCTGGGTGAAGTACTGCTTCCTGATGTCTCTGAGTCAGTTTTACCTTCTCCTCAACTACTTTCCTCCCGCTGCCCACCCACTAAAGGTTGTATGAGGCTAGCCCCACCACTTCAGGAAACTACTGCCCAAGAACATGGAGAGCTCAGTGTGGACCTACATTCCCCATAATGCTTGCCTAGTCACTTAACTGTTTAACCTCCTGAGTAGCAGACATAGGCCGAAGCTGAAAATACGTTGCTGTGTTCCTGCAAAAACTTCATTTTTTGTGCTTCTGCTTTGTGAAGCCTCCCCAGGGAAAGTCCCCATGAGTTGTGTCATCAACAACCCAGAAGAAACAGAGCCAGGGAAATTTTGGGCAAAACTTTTTTGTCCAGCTCTACTTAGCAATAACTCCATAATGCTGTATTACAATTAGTACATTCCATGAATGCCGTACTGGGTAAACAGAGTAAGTATTAATTTTAAATAAAGCACTACAGTGAACCCTTATTCAGAACATTGTGCAACAATGATATTACCAAGACAAAAATAACTCCTATGGCTTACACTATACATAACCTTTCTTGTAAACTGTGAGATATTGTAAACACGTGCAGAGAATAAAAGTGTACAGCTGTTACCATGTCGAATTATTGCAAAACACTGTTCTGTATGACACGGTTACTGGCCTGTGTCTAACACCAAGGGGGTTACATCCCCCCCGTTAACAACGGCAGTAAGTAGTATTCACATGGTCATTAAACACTTCACCAAAATACCTGTTTACGAATTCCTTTGCATCAGATTCATGCAGGCAAATTCTACAGTTGTTCTCCCAAATTATGATATATCCAGTTATGATGGATAGACAAATAATTGGAAAGCTTGGTCGGCTGTACAGTGTTGTGGCATATGATGGTGCTATATTAACAATTATTGATAGTCAGACTGCTAGATATTATAGATAAACAAAAACTAGTATGAAGGTAGCCACAATTGATTGAAAACCCATTTCTTCCTATCTGTGGATGTATATTCAGAGATATGGGGATTTTGAGATATATATATATATATATATATGTGTGTATAAGTCTGGTCGTAGTGCTCCTGCACCTATTTATGGTAGGTGCCCAAACTGGGATATAGAGTTTTCTAAACAATAAAAAAAAATAAAAAAGAAGCTCGTTAAAAATGATGTATGATGAACCTATCCACAGTAACTTTTTTGTTACTCGTGTGATTTAGAGTAGCCAAAAACAGCAGGTAATTTTAGAGGGCCTTATGGACACATAGAAAATCCTGATTTGTGTTTGGCCCCATTTCCATGACAATCACAACAGAGAGTTTCATTAAAAAATCTGACGTAAATGCTCATTTTCTAGGTGACATTTCCACATTTTCTCCAATTCCATTCTTACTCCAGTAATCCAACATTTTTTAGGGCTATAAAAATCGAATTACCAGAGTTCAGGAAACATTTAACACACATGATGTTTAAAGTCAAAATGAGCGCTCAGTAAGAGGAGATGAATTATAACAATGATCATTTAGGCTCTCAGAAAAATATTTAAACCTCTACACCAGTTTAAGTTTAGCTTTAAGGTTTTGGTTGCCATGATTTCATGTTCTAATATTCTACACTCCTTCTGGTTACCAACAAAAAACAAATTACTGAAAAAATAGTGCGCCATAGATATAAAATTAAATAAAAAATCCCATCCAACTGAACACAGTAAAGCATGCTAATTAACATATGGTCATTTTTTTGTTTAATATTAATATATAACATTCTTTCAAAAAAAAAGGTGAGGCTTAGTTCACCAATGAGTGGTGTGAAAATGGTTCCACGAAGGGGGGGGGGGGCATTTCATTACAGCTTATCCTAAGGTTATTTATTTTTTTTATCATTGGACACTAAACGGTCTCTTTAATGTCCACTGAGTGAATTCATAATGTGCAGGAGTTGGAAGTGATATACTTCAAACTAAACAATCAAATTGATGATGAGATCTTCTCCAAAGCCAAAATTGCCATTAAATTACTGTTGACAATATCTAGGGCATTACCATTTCCTACTGCAGACATTTGCAGAGCTGCCATGTTTACACGCAGAACACTTTTATTCAACATATCCTGGACATTTTGAGAGATGTGAGAGTTTACCATGTCCTAAGCACTTGGCAAATGTAGAAAAAATAGCCGATGTTATTTATGGAAAAAAATATATTTATGCCTAAATTGTAGAAAGGAGCACATTAATATACAACTCTTGGAAGCCAAGGCTTTTTAATTTTGTGCATGTTTATATACATGTATATGACATTATAATGGGAGATTCCTTTCTAACAAAGTTATGTCTATTGAGGGACAAACTATGAGCATTTTTACAATATGCCTTTCTCCCAACATTTGGAGTGGCCAAAGAGGGGACATTTTTATTTTAGGACAGATGCATGGTTAGGGGATTTTTAGTTTGGCTTTTTCATCCGTTTATCTGAGTAAGGGATTAGAATATTTTTTTTATTTTATTTACACAATTTAATATAAAACCACATTTCCACACACACACACATATATATATATATATATATATATATATAGAGAGGAGAGAGAGAGAGAGAGAGAGAGAGAGAGAGAGAGAGAGAGAGATATTGTATCTATACAGTATCTTTATGATTTTTAGGGCTGTGATACAATCACAAACGCTAAACCAAAAATATGTATATCACAGAAGGAAAATAGAAACAGAGAGATGTGGGGCCAAAAGTGACTATTACCCAAAGAGGGATATTTGGGAGGTATGGGCTGCTACTTGCTTTACGTGTTACCAGTGAGTTTGAGGCAGCTACTTTGTAAAACCTACTTGAAAAGAAAACCCTTCATCTGAGGAGTGTTGCACTTGGCTATATACTTAGTGTTCTGCAGACATAAACTTTTTTTTTTTTATAGAAAAAAGTGTGTGGCTTGGAAAATTGGCATCTAAGATCTGGCGTTTTTTCCTTCAAAATGTCATATTTGAAAAACAGGGAAACAGAAACTGACTTCTCTGCAGTGAAGATTTAATGAATTTAAGTTAATCATACCAAAATTGTTTAATAAACACTAATGACTTTGGGTGAATGTTGAAATGTTCTATAGCCAGATTTATGTGCTGGCAGGAAGCAATGACAAAAAGTCCATAAGACTTTTGTGCGGGGTGAGTGGCTGCTATGGGCAATACATGGAGGTCAGTGGTAAAAGTCATAGTAAGACTTGTTGCAATGTATTAATGGAAAGATGAGGCTGCCATGTGATTACTAAGACAAAGACATCTATCCTATTGTATAAAGCTACAGTGTGTAAAAAAACATTGGGAGAAGACTATGAATAACTTAAAGAGAGAAAAAGGTTTTTTTGCCATTTTAGCTTATCTTTGTTCATTCATGACTCCACTTTTCAATGTTTAGTGTTCCCACACAAATTTTATATATTTTTTAAGGACAGATAATGCTTTCTCTTACTTCCACTTTTTGTATAGTATATTTTTTTGTTGTTATTAATATTATTAATTATCTATTAAAGAATGTCCTAAAAAGACATCAAGGATCTTTCTTGGATGGTACCCCTTGTCATGTCCCTGGGGGTCATGCCACATCCTTGACCTGGAGTACATTAAAACTGCCCGTGGAGTGAATAGGCTGCAGCTGCGGATGGGTGTGTTCAATCGGCCCAAGGAACATTCTCCATTTGGTGGACAGTTTGGATGGACATTTCGGGACTGTAGTCAATCAACTCTAATGACTGAGAGGAGCCTGTTACGTGCAGACTTATTTGAACCCTGCTAACCCTCACTACTGTGCTTGTGTATTGCCAAGCTGTGGTACCTGTCCACGTGCAGTTACCAACTAGTTCTTGCTACAGATCATTGTGCCACTTGAACCTGGATCGGGCAGCAATATGTAGGGGACCCCCAGAGGCCTTACACCCCTTATGATGTCACCAGAGTCTTTATTACTCTTTATGGTTTGTTTAATTTTTATTTTTTTAAACTATTTTTACATTTTCCTTTTTTTATATATACAGTATATCTTTTCACTAGAATGCCTGAACAGAAATTTCTCAGCTATTATGATGTAATTAGCGCTCATAATGAATGCAGTTACATCAGATAAGTAAGCAGGAAGCTAGTGATGATACTTCCTGCTGATAGGGGAGGCACTAGGCTGTTTCATGAAACTGTTGCAAAAACCACCTAGGTTACCTAGGGCTTGTTTCTAATGAACTAATAGTACATCTGAAGGGTCATGTTCTGGCTTTTCAACAACGTTGTTTTGGCCTTGTAAAAAAATAAACAAACTAATGCATTGCCTATAAATTATTCTAGGTTCTAGCTGCTACTAAACACAACAAAAGTCTTGTGATTTGTAACATGATATCATCTATAGGAAAACTGTGTACTCAAATTGTTTACTGTGTAACAAATTGTTTAGATGATAAAATGCACAAAGTTACCAGGAATGTATAAACATGCCGACTGTGCAAAATGCACAATGACATAAAGTTATATTGTACCTGTATTGTAAAATAAAATAATGGCCTTCTGGGAAAATAGATTTGAAAGTGTCAAATGCTAATAAGTGTAAGGTGATGAATTTTGCAATTAGAACCAGAAGGATACACAGTAAAAAAAAAATCATCAAGGGAATTGTCTAGCGTATATTTATTTAAGAGCTTAGAGAAGATATCTTAACATGAAAGAGCAGGATATTCTCTCCCTTTTTCTCCCTTTTCTTGGTGGAGGCCTAGAGAGTAACGGTTCAACTTATGCGGTGAAAAAGAGGGCTAACCAACCACATCTCAACTTTAATACTCAGCCCAGACCCCCACCTACCCCTCTAAATTGCTGCTGTCATAACTCTTTGCCGGTATCCACTTAAAGGCTGCTCTTCCTGCTCTTACACCTACTGCATATGGCTCCAGGGCTCCTCTTTTGGTATTTTTGCATGGGATTTTGTATTTTGATTATCCAAACAAAATTACACTGTTTAAATACGCCATACATGGGGATAATCGAATTTGTTCTTAACAAACTCGTGTTTAAAACTAGGGAATGTGAAAGTTAAACTTTGAAGACCCCCAAAGCAATAGATTAGCAGTTAGGAAATGCCTTGTTTTCTCCAAGTAAATCAACACAGCATTTTACTATGCAAGAATGACATAACTAATGTTATTTTTGCCAAACGGCACACCACTGGAATGTGATTAATAAGCCCGGATCAGACATATGTTACTAAAGCCAAGTAACTATGTTGCCTGTCTAAATTATCTCATACTGCTCGCATCTGGGAATAGCACTCTGACATTTTATTCACATTTCTCAGGAATAAAGTGTAGTGTACTCTTTTTATCGTATTATTCAGATCAGACCTAAGTGAAATATTGACCATGAAACATATTATTCCATATGTGGCATGACTTCAAATCGGTGAACATATTGAAATAAACTTTTTGCCCCAGGCATAATAGGGTTTTATTTTTAAAGACATCAGAAGAGACATTCTCCATGAAGTATCAATGAGGACATTCTTAGCAATATCCATTTTTATTATCCCAAAAAAGGTAGGCTGTGATATTACATGAGGTCAGTTTGTACGAGAGTTCATTGCATATCTTGCAAATGTTGCTAGTCCTCAACATTCATTATGAGACCCCTACATCAGGATGGCCTGCTTTTAAGCATTGCTGATTTCAGTGAAGAGATGCTAAGGTGGTAAACATTTTTATTATATATAGAAAACAGCCACAATTTATCATGCCTGAAATGGTCCAGGATTGCTATGATATAATGCGCAAAACCAGAATAACATCTATGCAATCAGAGCCATTAAATGGTAGAAATTTTATCCTGTGGCATAATTGCATATGTGGGCATTCCCAGAGTTTAGTATTGGGAGCTGAACTCCCTGCTTGTATACAGGTGGTTGAGTTTAGGATACCTTAAATTACTGAAGCTGGGATTCTACAAGGTAAGGTATTGGACAGGTCTCAGTTACAGAAACTTTGGGATGTTCTCCAAATGACCATTGGTGTGCCATTTTAATATTAGTCCTGGTAACTAGCCCATGTGTAATAATATGGCATAATATGGCTTTTTTATATAAGATAGATTTTGCCCTAAAGCTGCACCGGTTTGCATTTTGTTAAATTCTGCACCATTCGTGAAGTGGTTAAATGCAGTCCATTCATGCTTTTAATTTGGGAAACTAATGAAATCCAGGCAGCTCTCTTCCTAAACCCCTCTGCCTGTAAGATACAGTAACCTTATACATTTCCTTTCCTGGTGCTTCATCTTCTCCTCATTTTTCCTATAGATTAGGAGGAATTTGAGAGGAAGGGCATGTGATGGCCCCATCCTGTTTCCCTTCTTCATATCATGGCTAGCCACATATCTAATTGACCTCCTACAGTGACACCCTGCCTGAGGAGACCTCGGAGGGGAGGAGATGGGCAGGAGGCAGGGGGGTGTCACAGATCCAAGATATGTGTACAAAACGCACATGGTCTCAGAGTGTTTTTGCAGAACTGCATTCTAAGCCTCAGCAAGTTTAGTAAGAAAATAGATGAGAGATCCTGCAAAACTTCAGTCTACAACTCCCAGCCTGATCATCAGAGTAGGAGGAGAGCTCAGCACCAAGCCTGCCTGCGAGCTGCACTCATCTCACCTCCTGCGAGCTGCACTCATCTCCTGCGAGCTGCACTCATCTCACCTCCTGCGAGCTGCACTCATCTCCCGCGAGCTGTGTCTTAGGAGGAAAAAGTCTTCTCATTGAGCAGCTGCGCTGTGTCTGAGTCTCCAGAGCTCCATCAGAAGGGACAGCTTGCAAAGCAAGCAACTTCTCCATCAGGTGGCTTCAAGTAACAGGGAAATGCAGTAATCCAGAAAGGGACTAAATTCCAGCCTGCACCTCATTAAACAGCCCTGTCTCCTGCGCGATCGCCCCCTCTTACATCATGAAAGGTACAGTAGGGGGGCTTTTAACACCATTGGGACTGTGCCAGCTGGGATACTCAAGAAAGACATGGGGTTGGCAGCAGCTAACTGTAATACCACAGGGCTGTATTCACAAATAGAGAGGGTTATGGTTTTAACTCCTTGCCTTAACTAGTCATGAAGGACTATGCCCAGTGAGCTTCTGCTGCAAGAAGAACTTGGCTGGCCCTGTGTAATGTATAGTGGAACCTATGAGACTTATACATTGAACTATACATTATACAGGGGTAGCTCAACCTTTCTTTCTAAAGGAATCTTGCAGTTGGGGCTTCATATTGAATTGTAAAATGAGCTCTCCTGTCAGCGCTATAACCTCTGCTTGGGTTGAGGACTTGATTGGGGATGAGATATATTTTGTGTGGATGGGGGCAGGGATGGGCGAAGTGTCCCCACAAATACACCAGCGTCCGTGGCAAGGTTTGTAAAGGTCCGTAGAACATCATTAGGTTGTCCACCACCGACCCCAGTAAATGTCCACCATGAACACTTTCGTTTCCAACCCTTGGGTTGGGTGATGACCGGAATATGCAGATCCCGGTGGTATACTATTGCTTGTTTTTGTTCTCTGAGCTGTTTTTGAACATGGGCTGAAGTTTTCGTGATGTGCTGTGTTTGTTTCAGCACATCTGGAAATAGTTTGGTGCCAGTGGAGGCAGAACTGGCTTGTGAAATAAATTTGGCATCCATCTATTCAGGATCCTCTCGCTGGAAAATATTTGCTTCTTACATTTATGAGATCTGAGACAAAAAAAGTAGATGTTACATGTTTGGAACATGCTGGTTTAATTAAACCATAAGTGCATCCTCTCCCGCAAAAAAATACACCCGGAGGAGATTTTGCTTAACTTTGGGTAGATTCTAGGAAAAAAAAAAAGATTAGACTGTAAAATATTATTAGCTGTACAGTATTATGTGTTATTACTTATGCAAAATATCATACTGTTTGTTGTACAGTTATACAATGCTACTCAGAGTTCTGTATTCTCCATCTGAAGAAGAGACCTCTGAGGTCCTGAATGCTTATGTTACTTTACATGTTTTCTATGTTGGCCCAATAAAGGCTATCAACGTCAACTAAAGACGTTTTGTTTTGAGCTAATGCGGCTATATCCATTTCTTGCCTACACAACAGTAGTGCTAAGTTAGATGTTAAAACTAATTTAAAGGCATAGTATCATTATAAAAAGTTCTGCAACCTGTCCATCATTAATCATACCCAGAGTGTGTTTTCAGGTTTATTTCAGCTGAACACACAGATCCCTAATTTAATAACATGACTTTTCGAATCCTGTTTTCACATCAGATCTAGTTTTCTCTCAAATTCTGCTTGGGAAAGAAAAAAAAAAATGTCAAATCTTATCTGAAAACGTAGCTTTAAGCAGCAGGAAAAACTGTCTAGTCAGCAATACCTTTACAGATATCCCTGACTCGTTAACTTTGGCCTGAAACCCTGGAATAAGTAAAGCTATACAATGAGATGAATAGAAAGGAGCAGACATACAATATTGTCAAAGTAAAAACACATGTATACATAAAACAACAAACTGTACGTTTTACAACACGTAGTTCAAGCTACCGTGCAGACACACACACTCTTCTTGGTACAGTTCTGCAAACTGGTTAATAGGATTTCAATGGGATCTCATCACGCTGGAACCCGAGAAACTTCTTTTGAAATTGCCAGCGAGGCTCCTTGGCTGGGAAAACTTTCCAGACCACAACACAACAGAAATACAGGTGACTAAACAGATTTTATATTTAGTTAACTTGAAAATCATAGGTCTGAGTAGCTTTTGGCAAGCGTTATACGTAAAACCATAACTTCTTTATGCAAGTATTCCGGAGGTGAAAAGTTGACCGATATGTTGTTGCTTTCTTTTGTAATTTAGTATTTGATTAGCTATGTACTTTTTGGAGATATTTTCAAAGCTTTTTCAGGCTCGCTTGAAAAATACAGTTTTCCATAAACCACAGCATAATTACATTTTCGTTTTGGGTATTTTAATTCCATACTTGTAATGGAGGCTGGGGATTTGTTCTCCTTGTTTACTAGGATTCTTTCAGTCCCTGAGTTCATATCTGCAGTCATTCAATGTTTCTGCAATGGATTGTGGGTAGTAGTGACACAGCGAGTGGCACATTTATCTTGTTATCTACACACTACATCTACACAACGCTGGCCATGATATATATGCTGGAAGAACAATAAAATAACTTGAATAAATACAATAAGGTATCATCTGAAATCCAAATATACTGTACATAGCCCAAAATGGCTAGAAAATGTGTCATTCAAGACATTATTTTTAATATTTTTAGTTTGTTTTTTGCAACACTGCAATCTGTGTGGAATGCATTGAGGGAGCCCAACTATAGAGGTGTCTCAAGGAGGTCCTCTGTGGCACAAGCCCGGCCAGAGGATAGACTGAATTGGAGTTCAGTACAGCTGGTGTTGGCAGAAGGGTTTGCAGGAGAGATGCAGTTTCAACTCAATTACTTCACTTTATAACCCAAGTGGATCCTCTGCCGCAGAAGTAGCTTGGAAGGCCCTGTATGAATTAGATCTAGTTAGTCACTAATTGAACTATGCATTATAATTCTTGCAGAGAAATATACCATAGATGGCCCTAGAGAGTAGGGAATACAGAGAGGTGACCCTCTCCTGTAACCTCAAGATTGTAAGCTTGCGAGCAGGGCTCTCTCCACCTAATGTATCAGTTTGTCTTAGTCTGTCCATTCTTGCCTTGTCGTACCCCTTGAATACAGGTATTGTATTAAGCGCTATGTAAACTGTTGGCGCTTTATAAATAAAAGATAATAATAACTCTCAGGTAAATAACTGCTATAATAAATAAACCTGCTTATAATGGAAAGGAACTGTTTGTACACTTCTTCATCATTTACATGTGCAGATAACTGGCTTGGTTGAGTTGTAAATGCAATTCTATGTATACATTATGCTTGTAAAAGCTTTAGCACATGTATATAAGATGTATATAGGTAGGTTCGATTCTTCTCTTGTTGACTGCACTCATGCATTGACATTGCTCTTTGGGTCCCTTACACCATGGAATACGTAAAGGCAAGTGCATTGCATTGTGTGAGAATTTATAGAGGATTGTGGGTGTATTTGTTATAAAAAAATCTCAAAATGTTCTTAGATAATAGTTTCTAGAAAGTGGCATGCCAGTTTATGATGTCAGATACGCTGTAGCTTTATCACATCTGTCATCATAGACCCGACCGCATCATAGCTTTGTAGATTGTGATGTTTTTGCTAACCTGGAAGTAGGAGGCATGAATTCATCAAATGAAACCAAGTAAACAATTGGTAGAGATAGCATATACTATTTGGAGCAGTCTTCGTAACTACCTGTTCACGTGATTTGAATGATTATTCCAGTTATTTCTCTTCTTTTCTTCCCTTAGTATCTTTCTTGATGGAAGATGATTTGTTAAGGCGGATTTTGTTAGGGTGGTAGAGGAGAAAGTAGATAACAAGGCAGTAAGGATATACTTTACCATCTACATTTTGGTAAAATGGTCTCATGTATGGTAACCAAACATCTTCAACACAATTACACCAAAATTAGGTATTCTGAAAGCTGTGGCAGCGACGTTGAGACATTTCTCTAGGAATGTCTGGAGGATCAAGAAGAGCATAGCCTTTTAAATGGAAGTACAGTATCAGAGATAAAATGTACAGACTGCATGTTTTTTCATAATTTTTATATTGCTTTACATATCACATAGTGAAATATCCCTCAACATCCCTTGAGGTTTTACTGCCTGAAAACCAAAACAAATTGTTTTCTGTATTGAGTAATTGGCCACATGTGTTTTCTCGTTACTTTCTTTCCCTCTAGTATCAATGGAACAAAATAGTTACATCATTTTGCTTTTCATAAAAAAAAATTCAATTGTTGTGGCTCAAGACGGTATTGAGATGTATTTATCACATGAGTTGAACTGCTTTGTAATGAACAGTTTGGAGAACATAATTGTTATTAATTCCTCGCGTAAACACTCATCTTTAATCATTTATAACTGGTTTTAGTGTGGTTAATTTATAGAGACAAATCTATTATAACTAAAATACATAAAATAGGTTAACAAAGTCATAAAATGCATGTCACTGCAATAAATAAAAATGTCAATAGACTTTGCTTTTTTAAGAAAAAGGGTTTAGTTGTTACAACTTATGAGGAAAAAGAAGGTCATTTGGAAGTCAGCCATTGTCAGAAATATAGATTCCACAAGTTAGGTAACTAATGGGTAGAATCAAACTTAATCTTACTATTCTGTTAATTAATCTAATGTTTCAGGGGTTCCTAACTTTTCTACCGAGCTGACGCCCCATCATCTTTAGTTTAGAAATTTAGATTCTACAGCCATAATGAGTTGGGATAAGCTATGGGCTTTAGCTTCTCATGGTTTTAAGTGAGGGCTCCTCACAACAAGTGCAGTTGAGGTAGATTTGTTCTAAAACCAAGATGTGAAACCTGAAGAATGTCTATATCACTTTATTAAATTAAATAACTGCTAAATATTAATAGGTAACAGAGTTGTTATGTTTTGTTTTCTAATGAGGCCCTGGCCAATTTGCCCTGTTTCCTTGCCTTTGCCTCCCCTGTAGAATAGTTCTGACCATTTTGGCATACTTAAAAGATGGCTCTTAGTTTCAAACAAAAAATTATATAATAAAAAAATAATCCCAAAATATTAGCAGTCCTAGTAATGAGTCATGTTCTTTGTGGGTGTAGCTCCTATGCAGGGGTTGTGCTACCCTATAAAATGAAGCAGCTGTGTAGACCCCCCACTGGTCTAAGGGTCCCATCAGATGATATGGAATGGATTACACACATTTCTTCTAAATTGACATAACCATAATGTATATGTTTATTAACACCACAATTGTGTTTATTTATGTAAAATTATCCATTTTCAGTATTTAAGATGGGGCTACCCTGAACTTTTCTGTAGAGGGCCCCTGAAAACCTAGATCCACCCCTGCTTCTGTGAAATGAATAGGGTTTTGTAGAGTGAGGTTACCTCTGTCACTAAAGTATCAATCTGAGTGTTTCTGTATTAATTGATAGGACTGAAACATGTATCCTATTTTATCCTGTAACTATATCTAAACACAGCTTTTATCTTAACTTCAGGGGACAAAACTAATGCTATGAAGTTAGGGGGTCACCACAACTTTACATGGTATACATTAAAGTCCCACTAAACCGGATAATGTACCTTTATTATAATATTTATAAAACAGACTCTTCTAATAAGGTGCACTCTTTTCCAAACAAATACTTTTTTGTGGAATATGTTTGTAATCCTTGTAGTACATATGTCTAGAAACATGAGAACTAGAGTTCCTATTTATCACACTTTATTATATCCCCTTAGAGTTTTATAGTATAGGGTGTTAGTTTAAGGAACAATGTTGCAGTGCTGTAGTGATGATTAAATAACTTGCCTAACACATTTGGTTTACATGTTTTCAGATTCATTCTGTAATAGGAGTGGGGCTTTTTAACTAATACCCCCAGTACCAGTGCTGATACAGGATAGCGTAGATGTATGTGGGAGTGAAACAATATCCTATGCTTAGAAACAGGCCAAGTCATGAACAGTAAGAGATTTTAGGTTTGATTTGGAAAAGGACTAGGAGTACGAGGAAGAGGTTTTATGGAGTGCTGGCAGTGGATACATGTTGGGTGAGCTCTGTTTGTCTAATAACATTTTGTACATGCTGTTCATACATTTTGTACAGCATCAAGTGTTGCTCGAGTAAGAGATGAGATTTTCTCAAATTGTTTTGTTAGACCCACTAGAAACAGAAGCTAATAAAGTAGGTAGCACATTGAAAATATGCAGGTGATGCCAAGATAGGACCAAGGTCTAAACTATATGGGACTTCCCCCCATGCTTGATGACTTCCTGGAGTAACTCCCAAGCAAGTGATGTTCCCCGTAGATGTTTGGGGCAGCTTAATGGAAATGCAACTCTACTCACAATGTTAAAACCCACAACTCTGTACTCCATTTAACTAAAAAATAAAAATGTTGCCTTTTGGTGGCCAAGGAAGAGTTGTAGGTCAGAGGCATTCCTTGCAGCTCAACTAACGATCTAAAGTCAGTTGATTTGGTACCTTTTATAGAAAATCAGTCTTGGGTCCACTGTACATTTTGGTTATAAAACACATAAAAAGCAAGAGATTAACAGATTATGTAGTGTCATTTAAAGGGAGACTCTACTGCCCTAAACATCCTCACCCATGAGGAATGGATATTACAATACTTAGTAAGTCCTTTAATATGCATTCTTTACCTAAAACACCAACTGCTACATCCCCAGAGCTACAGCTCATCACCCCTCTACTCTCCACGTTATGTGACAGTTTTGGCCATAAGCAGTCAGTCATTGGTAGGAAAACACTCCCATTGAAATGGCTGAGCAGGAGATGTGTTTCACGGAATGCATCTCCTGCAAGGCAAATAAATAGCTGGGAGGCAGGGAAACAGATCAGAATGGATTTTTATGCCAGCGATAGATAAAATATGACACTTAAACGATCATATGTATTAAATTGGATTGTTGTACTAGGAATGATCATACAAGAAGCAGATGTGCAAAGTTCAAGTGATTCTGTCACCAAAAAAAAACACAACATCAATAGGTCAATTAACATACGTTGTAAGAAACTTGAGAAGACTGATGATGAAGAAGCAAAATACAAGCTGTTATCATATAGGAAATGCTATGTGACAGAAATGGTTAAAGATAAATAAAGAACAATAAAGTGATGCATTGTCACTGAGTATCTGCAGAGGGACAGCTCAGGAAGTCAGATAGCAAGGAAAGAAGTGATACCAGAGATACTATGTTACTTATGAGCTTCAGATGGCCTTAGAACTTTAGAGGCATCTATACAGCACATAGCTCAAGGAGTGTTAAAGTTACAGAGTAAAGTTACAGTACCGTTCTGCAATGCTTGGGGGAAATGTTTCAGAATGATTTACTCCATCAGCTCTAGGAATATCTAATTTCTAGTAGAAGCACCATTCTGTAAACCACACCACAATCTAATCAGGTTTGAGAGAGAACCTCAAACCCATCTTTTTTTAAATCCACTTCTTTATGTGTTGCGACCATGTTTGAAACTGATGAAAGAAAGTTGCAGGTTTTATTTAGGTAGAACGTAAAGAAGTGAAACCCAGTGTCGAAAAAGTAAAGAAATAAAACCGAAATACTTCCCTTTTCTTGCGGTCGGGTTTATAGCTGCAACCCTACAAAACACTCTCCACGGAATGTTGAAAAAGGTAAAACAAAATTGACTTCTGTCTAGGGGCGCTTAAAACCGCAATCTCGAATGGCTCGTATACCGATATAAAAAATGGAAAAAGAAAAAATATAGTGTAATACAGTAAAAACAATATAGCTCCGGCACAAAACCTTAATGAATGCACTCACAATGTGGATAAACGTTTAACGCGTATATCACAACCACTCCTCCGTGTGTGTATTGATTCCTTGGCTCCACATATATGCAATAAAAGAAAATCTAATAGGGTGATACCTTTACCATCAATATGTGTGCTACCTTTATTTAGGTGTCAGCTAAAACCTGGGAGATTAACTAACCTATCTATGTTGTTACAGACGATTTTGCAGACGAGGAGGAGGTGCAGTCCTTCGGATACAAGAGATTTGGTAAGTCAAGCAATTTATTTTTTTCTGAAGGCGCATTGGGACTGGCAACTTGTAGCCAGGAAAGGAAAAGTAAATAAAAGCCGAAGACACATATTGGCATATCCTGACTGTTCTCTATCTAGTTTTATTCAACGTGTTTAACTTCAAGATGATCCAGTCGGTGGAATAAATGCTACAACTTACTACTTTAAGCAGTTCAATGGCTATAAGTGAAATACCAAAAAGTTTTAAAAAAGCCCCGGTAGTGACCCCAAATCTTGATATCAGACCAAATGAAAGTATAACTGGCTCCTTTGCAAGCCCTCCAATGCATTTTTGCGTTATGAGTGTGAGAAGTGTGGCTGAGTGGCCATTATGGCTGCTTTACTTTACTAAGTTCGGCTTTATGCAGTTTTAACTTATTGCCTTATTTATCTATAGTACATTGTACTTATTTCAAATCATTTTGCAGAGTATAGTTTTATTTAGCTATAGATTGGTGGATCTGGCAACATTAAAAGTAACCCAAAATTATGTTGACAAAAAAATGGAAGGGTAAGCCCAAAATGAGTAAGTTCACTGATCTCACTAAAAACATATTACGAGAAGATATTTAAACTGGCTTTCTTCTAAAAATTACACACAGCTGGAAACATTTGCTGGTCACTTCTTGGCAAAAAAAACAACACTAACCAAATATCCTCTTTAGATTTCAGAAACGTTATTGTTGATTTCACTGTCTGTCTGTATTGTTGTAGCTTTAGAAGCAGTATTATATATCATATCAAGCAATGTAAATAATTCACAGCTAAACATAAGGATCGTTTCCTTTTCGCGTTCTTTGCAATTTTTAGGTACTTTTTTTAAGTGAAAACATGTCAGACTGAGTCTCGATATTTCACTTGGCTATGATCCTAAGACTTTAGGTGGGGCTGGTTATGTAAGTCGACTGGACTTTTTTTTAAAGCTTTTTAAAAGCTATTTGAGATGGACACATCATAAAACAGACAGAGAGTCATATGTGAAGTAAGTGGTACCTAAACAGTTACAATTGTCCTGGTTTTTTTTTTTTTTAACTTCTTTTATTTTAAAGTTTTTTCTTTTCTTTTTTTTTATGTTTCCTTTGGTTCGTCACGATAAGGATACAGAAAGAAAGAAGGGGGGTCACAAATAATGGGACAGCCACACATTTTGGGCACTGCTGTGCTGAGCTGCCACACTGTACTTCTTTAGTGTGGGCCGTTGTGGTCAAGAGTTAGTTGGGAGATAAGACGATCTCTCCAGACCCACCAGATGAAATGCAGAATTGAGCTGTAGGACAGACCTCAACTCCAACTCTTACAAGGCAACCTCACGACCTATTGAAATGGTTCCATTAATACCATTCCCACTGCCACAGAAAGGTAGTCATTTATTGGCAACCCAGGTACTTGCTATTCTATTCAAGATTTAAAAGATAAGGTGTGAAATGATTTTGGGATTTTCGACCTTCAAGTAAATATCACAGTTTTTGGAGTTTTTAATTTTTATCAAAGAGCCTTTTTCCAAAACGGTCTTCATAAAAAGCCTTCCAAAGAAATGAGTTGTTTATAAGGACACAACCCACGCATTCACAGAGATTTACAGAATGAAACTGGTCTGACTGCAGACAAATCAGATTATGCATTTATCTGTGAATTTCTGTGCCAAGATACAATATCTGGCAGACAGAATGGCAATCACATAATCATCCGTCACAGAAGAAGATTATCGGCTGTGAAATATGTAATTGAACAGTGTGTGGTCGCCGCTGACCGTAGTTTATGGCTGGAAATCAATGAATATGTCACAATGTTTGTGATAAAGATATGAATTTCACAAACAAATTGTTTTGTCAATTTCATCTAGTTTTGTGAAGCAAACTAAAGTTCCCTGGTTTGGCCATGATTAATTTGTTCTGATTGTTGTTAAAATTAACCTTTTTCCTTTCTTCTTTCTTTTTGATGGCGGTACAGAATCAGTTGAGTCCAAAATATTTTCAATTGAGATGCCATTATTCACGATAAGAGTAACAATAAATACGGCTTATACTGGGATGAATATATATTTTAGAAATATTTCACTTTTGCTAGAATCCAGTTTTAAGAGCAAATAAATGCTCACTGACCCTGTCTTCTGTTCCTGCTTAGAAATGAGGTTCTAATGAAATAATAAACATGTGTTCCTTGTTCCAGTGCATTCCAAAAGGACCAAGTTCCCTTTAATATGTTGAGGACAGTGTTAAAGAGCGTAGGGAGACTATTCATCCAGAACGGCGTTGTTTGTTTGATTTTGTTGCAATGGTCATAGCAGATGTTCATGTCACATGACTGGAACAGCAGTGTTTCTCATTTGTAACCTGTGTTCTTGCTGCATGACCACCCATCACAAACATGTGGCACATCTGTAATCCATTACTGACCACTCACTTCAATGGACAGCTTTAGGAGTGTATGAGGTGCTGACTGAGCACAGATAACCTCTTGAACCCCTTGGAATGTTAAGTATGTCAACGAAAGGGTATAGAATAAGACATCATTATATTATTTTCATTTGGAGCAGATACATAACTTCCGATGAGCTAAATATACCCTCAAAGAAACCCTATCGGATTTCCAGCACCCTACATTTTAAGTAAACCCAGCAGACATATGTTACGGTGCTTAAAAATGATAGTATAAAATATACCCATATTACAAAAATCTGTATTATCTGTATGACGATGAAAGGAGTCACTTTAAAGGTGCTGTTCCACTTATACAAACATTATTTGCATTCGCTAGTTAAACCTTAGCAGAGCTGTCATTTTATGTTCTTCTTAATCACATAAAGCAGCACAATTTTTGCAATAACTTATCAGTGCTGGCGTTTGTGTTACATGAGAATTTAGTGTTCTCAGAAAAGATTTGTATCATTAAAGAATGATTACTAGGAAGAGTTTGGCCATTAAGTAGGGCTAGGAATACGGTTTCTTATGCTGCAGTTAGTTCAGCAGAGTAGGTGGAACAGCATTGTTGACTAATCATCACAGAACTTGCATGATTATTGCTTACCACATGTTTAACGCCATGTCATAAAAAGATGGCCCTACAGGACCCATGTCGTACCTAGTATGTCATCAGTTGAAATCACTCCCATGACGCCCTGTCAAGCAACTATAT
Source organism: Spea multiplicata (assembly GCA_009364415.1). Classification (NCBI taxonomy): domain Eukaryota; kingdom Metazoa; phylum Chordata; class Amphibia; order Anura; family Pelobatidae; genus Spea; species Spea multiplicata. Next base: position 51,061 of record VKOC01046979.1, read on the forward strand.
TTTTAGTATTTTTCCCATTTATACTAGCTGTGTATACAGTATATACCTGTAAAACGCTGAATAGATGTCCTTTTTAAAAATAAATAAATAATGCCTTGCATATATGAATATGGTTTTAAAAAAAGCCCCACTAAGAGAGTGAATTAATGGTTGAAGAAAGACATAGCAAAAACACGACAATAGCTCTTGTCCTGTAGAGTAAAATAGCCCTGGTCCTTAAGGGGTTAAGATTGTAAACATTATGTAGGTGATTGGTCTACTTAACTAACTGCCTTCTACACATATTTAGACTACAGCTCACATTGAAGGAAGCTCTAAGAAATGATGTCAGACAAGCAACTTTAAAGTCTGTCTTCTTGCGCGCAAATGTCCACAGACACTTTTTTCCGATGTTTACGTAGCTCTTTGCAGGAATGTTTAACCATTTTAAACATACATGTTTATGTAAAGTTACCTTCCATTTCATTAGTTTACTTGAAAATACCAGTGATTCACTGATTTAAGGATTTATTTTGTTTTTTTAAGTGGATTGCTTAGGCCCTGGGCCCTAAGTGGAACCCAAAAACAAGCACTGCACCTGTCATAGTGGGTGCAGAAACAAGAAAGCAACACCTTGTGTTACAGAGACAGTGACATATTCCGGCCAAGGCCTAGGGTAGCAGGTCCAGTGGGGCAACAGTCCTCCTGCTGCCAAACTAAGAGGAAGATCACAAAATATATATATATATATATATATATAATGGAGCTTTTATTGCATTAAAGATTTTAAACCAAGGCCTGAATCAGCGCTGTCCTCCATAGTGTTAATCGGCCGGTTGGGGAGATCAGTGATCTCGCTTTTAACAGACCTTTGATCAGTGGCCCTACAGGGAGCCTGATTCCATAGAGGGGAGATTGACTCCCTGTTATGTGGCAGACCCGCTGCCCTAGGCTAGTCCGCACAGGCTAGAATATGTCACTGCTCAGGGCATTCCCATGGAATATTAGCCAAACAATATGTGATTATTACATACATGCTTAGCAGTAGCATACCTCCTGACATTTCAAATGGCTAGGGGATTTGTTAGACACATACCCATGAGACGGAGTTTAATTGAGACAATTTATAAGACTATTTTATAAGTAAAACTTAATGTATAAATACATTTTCTATTATTCGTTTACATGTTGTTGTGACTTATAGTATTTTAGAACACAGTGATGCCCTCATACCTACTAAAGGTTCTCAGCATAGCTGCCCACAGTCCTAGATTTGCCAGCAATAGTCCCATCATTGGGTTAATGTTCTTTTCAGGCAAGCATCCCTCTTATCAGGCACCGTGCATCATGAAAAAGGGAAGCGCTGGGTGAGTTCCATGGACAGAATGATGCCCCCACCATGCGAGCGGTCTTGGTGGAGCTGCATGGGACGTCATGAGACATCCTGTGTTCCAGCATGCGACTGATGTATGTTAGAACACTCTTAGAGCTCACAGAGCAAAGAGGGACGGAGGGGATTTGGTCCCAATGAGGGTCTGCCCATCCCAGAGATGGATGTATGGAATAGTATGTAGCCCTATACGTCATATAACTGGACAGTTCAACTCAGTACTGTTTCAACTGTCTGAAAAATATGACACGCTGAGAAAAGAGTAAAGGTTGTTTATATTAGGGATATAATCATTTTCTACGGGATTGTTAGCACGTGTGATTTTACTGTGTGTTTTAGCTAAAGCTTTACACAGATAGATTTAAAGCATCATGCAGCGAGCGGTTTGGAATAGTACATGAACGAGATCTGCGGTACAGATTTAGTGAGGTGCAAAGCTGCATGACGTGTTATGAGCATATCCTAGCACTGATTTGATTTCTTTTCCATATGCAGACGGATGCGCTTCCATACAGGTCACTGCATTTGCAACTTAAACCCCATGTTTTGCATGAACCTCATTGGGGTAATAAAGAGAAAGCGCTGCTGTTCTGTTCTTAGTCCTGGTTGTAGTGATATAAGGCAGTGGCAGACCTAACTTACCTTTTTATTGCTATATGACAATTTTTTGTTCCTGATTAAAAAATCTATCCCAAACAGCTGGGGACCTTAAAACTGATATTATATGTCGTCAAGGTCAATAGAGGCAATTCTCGTTCACAGATTACCATTGCATATTTCTATTTCTAGCCCATGAATTGATGCACAAATATATGTTTCAATGTATGTATCCATGCATTGTCCTTTTATAATATATATATATATCCGAAACAGTGCAATATATTCAGATTGAAAGATTTTTATATATATTCTATATATTTATATATAGATAATATATATATATATATACCAGGTTATGTTTGAAAATTTTACGTACTTTTAATATAAAATATATATATAAAAGTGCGTAAACTTTTCAACCTCTGGCTGTTCCATCGGCTGTTGACTACAATTGGAATGGGAATTGTAGTCCTTAGCGGTTCTAACTCCAGAGGTTTCTTATTCTAGGCTGGAAATCATCTGCATTCATTCAGCTACTGCATATACAGAAGTATAGCTTTGCTTTCAGAGGTTTTCAGTCTGCATCTTACTCTTGCCCACATCTGAGGGATACGTGCCGTGCGTCCAGGCATATAAATATTTTAAGACATCTGCATTTTAAAACGCGGTGGTATCCCACGAGTGTATTAAATCTGCAGTGTGCTGATCTGTTTCCTGTCTTTGTTATGATTTCTCCTCTGTAACTGAATATCCCTCATGAGCACCAGTGGATGGGAGTTATCTTGACTACAGCTGTGTCAGCAGGGCCAGTGACTCTTGGCTTCCATAACTTTTCTTGCCGTTCCACAGCGAGGCATTAGAGAACCCCACTGGGGGTTCCGTTAACTTGCCAGGTTTGATCTCTACTGAGTTGGCTTGGGGCTCACTCGAAACTTGTACGTGTTCCTCTTTCAAAAACACTTTTATTGGTTTGAAACCCTGTTAGAGGCAATTATTTTGGAGTGGGCTCAGATACGGCCGCAAGCATGGCAACCTGAAAATACTCCAGAATTACAAGTATATCACATTACTTTAATGAGTCCCAGCAGGATGGAAATATTATGGGAAAAAACACAGAACCAGCAAATTTTTCTCACTTTTGTTCTGTCCCCGTCTTTACATTTCTGCCCCAATCAAAAAACATGTTAATTTGAATTAAAAAATGGATTATCTTAAAGTTCTTCCTAAACGTTATTTATATCCCCTGATTGCTCTGTTTCTTAACATTCCAGAATGCCCAAAAAATGCCATTTATTGGTAGCAATTTTTGCTGTATTAATATTGTATTGAAATATTTATACTTTTAACATTAATATCAATTTCATTAACTAAAAAGTATTGAATCCTGGACATGAATGACCTGAGCTTTGCTGACCTACTGGTCAGATTCAAAGATTTTTGCCAGCTACCTGCAACGTATGCTTATACATTTCACTTGGCGCTCTACATACATGCTGGATCCGTTCTGCGCTCCATTTCTGGGCTGTATAATATATGTTGACTGTGTCATCTGCCACACGTGCCTTGAGTTGCTTCATTACTAGGGCAGTTGGACTTACCCCCGGGCTCAATGTGTTATCCTTCCTCTGTATTTAACCAACAGCTCAATTAGCCCAGACACCAAACCACCTCTTTATATGAAGATAACTTCTAATCCACATTGAACATGCCTTATTAGCAGGATGGAAGTATGGCTAAAGGGTTAATACCCAATAATGTGTTTTTAAGCTAGGAATGGTCTCCTATCCAACTCAAACTGGTGCTGCCAAAAGATTTCCAGTAAATTGAAAATAAATTTAACCTAACATACCCTTTGAATGACTGAGTCTGTGCTCCATTTGCATAGTTTGGTGTAACATGGTGAATACATTAGCGATCCAGAAAGTGTTACTGCTTTACTTCTCCCACAGTTGTTCTCATCTGGGAGCAAAATGTTGTTTACACCCACATGCAGCTTGAATCATGACGTGTTTGCTTCACTTTACGTTCCAGCTTATTATTATATGTTCGGCATAGTGTCTTCTGGCTTATGAATGGAAAACATAACTGCATGTTGCTAGTTTCCCAAAAAAGCAAGCAGCCCTACAAAGAATGGTGAAACCACTATTTTAAAATAGTTTTATAATAATGATAGCAATAATCACGTCTTTTTGTATACATGCTTATTAAAATACTCATAAATTGTTTTATAACTGGTAGAAGACTCAGTGAGGAGGAGGTCTGCTTGTGTTGTTCCATGCCAGCCACTAACATTATACCTTCCAGGGTTTAGTTTGTGAAAAGATATTCATCTATATTATTTATGTCTGTCTTGTCATTTTCGGCTGCTTGTATTTAGGTATTGATATGAAACTCACATTACATTATTTTAGTAGCACTATAACTATAGGGGGACAGTGAAAATTAACAGTGACATTAAAATGAAAAATATACAAATGGACAATATGATTAACATACATTCAGACATACTGATATCGAAGAAGAGAGTGCTGCTCTTGCAAGCTTATAATGTGTTACAATGCAGGCTTTATCTCTTGACATAATAGAGAAAATGTTTTATAGACAAAGTGCATTTAACTTCTTAAGATCCTGTATTCTTGCTTGCTATAGATGGGCATATAGTTGTTGGTATCTTTTGACACTGGCGTAGAAGAAGAGGATACATGGGACAGTTAGGGTTTACAAGTGTTCGACTTTTACATGGCAGAGGTTGATCAATATATATATAGTCCATTGCACACCATTCCAGATATTACAAGCCTGGTGCTAGTAACCAGGAGTTTCCATACAAAACACTTTCAAAAGATGGTCAGCACTCCAGGTCTTTAAATTGACAATTTCATTTTATTCAAAGTCAAGTCGACGTTTCAGTCATTGCTGACTTTCATCAGGGTATGTCCTGATGAAAGTCAGCAATGACTGAAACGTCGACTTGACTTGACTTTGAATAAAATAAAATTGTCAATTTCAAGACCTGGAGTGCTGACCATCTTTTGAAAGTGTTATATATATATTATATATATATGTATATATATAGCACAATTATATTCCACAGCACTGTACAATAGGTTACCAGGACATAACAAGTTGAGCATTGGAAAAGTGTTCTCTGGAGTGTTCTCTAGAATCCTGATGCATAGTGCCTATTGTAAAGTTTGATGGAAGAAGGATAATGGTCTTGGGCTGGTAATGTTAATGCTACAACATACAAACACATTTTAAACCATTTTGGGGAAGACCCTATTCTTGTCTCGGCATGACTGCGACCCAGTGCACAAAGCAATGCCCAACACATGGTTGGATGAGTTGGGTGTGGAAGAACTTGACTGGCCTGCGCAGACCCCTGACCTCAAACATCTTTGGGCTGCACTAAAACTGAGATTACAAGCCAGAACTTCTCGTGCAACATCAGTGCCTGAACTCACAAATGCTCTACTGGATGTCACAAAGGGCCAACTACATTTTAATTCCCATGGTTTTAGAATGGGATGTCCAGTAAGTTCACATGGGTGTGATGGCATGGTGTCCACATGGTGTCATATATTGTGTATTGCTATATTATTATACTTTGCAAGATTACCTTGGGGTTTTTTTTTGATGAGTGTCATATGGACAATATCACATCTAGAACTGGGGGGAAGTAAAACAAATCACTGGTTCTCCTCTGTATTTAATTTGTAAAGACCTCCTGTTACATAGTTATGTAGTTATATAGGCTGAAGAAAGACATGAGTCCATCAAGTTCAGCCTTTCCTATATCTGTTAATTTGTTGCTGTCGGCAGAGAATTCCACATCCTTATTGTCCTTACTGTAAAAAACCCTTTCCTCTGCCTTAGACTAAATCTCCTTTCTTCCAGTCTAAATGCATGACCCTGTGTCATGTGCACAGTCCTGTTTATGAACAGATTTCCACACAATGGTTTGTATTGGCCCCGAATATATTTATATAACGTTATCATATCCCCTCTGAGGCGACGTTTTTCTAAACTCAACAGATTTAAATTAGTTAACCTTTCTTCATAACTATAGTGCTCCATTCCTTTTATTAATTTTGTAGCCCGCCTCTGCACCCTTTCTAGTGCTAAGATATCCTTCTTTAGAACATGTGCCCAAAATTGCACAGCATATTCAAGGTGTGGCCTTACCATTGATTTATACAGAGGCAAAATTATATTTTTATCCTGCGAATTGATGCCCCCAGGGGCGTAACTAGAAACCTCAGGGCCCCGGTTCGAGAATCTGTTAAGGGCCCACCCCCAACCCATCTATCCTTTCTCACTATCTACCCTCTCCCTCCCTACTCCCCCTTCTCACGATCTCCCCTCTCCCTCCTACCTCCCTTCCTCACAATCCCTCCCTCCCTACCCCCTTCTCACGATCTACCTCTCCTCCCTACCCCTTCTCACGATCTACCTCTTCCCTCCCTACCCCTTCTGATCCCCTCTCCCTCCATAACCCCCCTTCTCACGATCTCCCTCCTCCCCCCCTTTCTCAACGATCTACCCTCTCCCTCCCTACCCCACCTTCTCACGATCTACCCTCTCCCTCCCTACTCACGATCTACCAACTAACCTCCCTACCCCCCCTTTGTAGGTCACTTACCATCAACTCCTGTGTTGGGAGCGTGAGGCGCTTGTCTCGGGTGACGACATATGACGTCATATGCCGGCGCTCAGCGTAAAGCGCCGGCACTCAAGACAAACGCCTCACGCTCCCAACACTGCAGTCTGGGGAGCGACGAGGCAGGAAGCGGCTGCGGCAGGAAGCGGCGGGGAGCAGAGAAGTCCTGGATTTCTGTCAGTCAGGGGGGCCCAAGAGTTTCCGAGCGGTCGTTTTCAGCAACTGCTCGGCACCCCTTGGGCCCCCCTGACTGGCAGAACTCCAGGGCCTGGTCGCAGTTGCGACCCCTGTGCCCCCGGTAGTTCCACCACTGGATGCCCCTTTTTATACACGACAATACCTTACTGGCCTTAGCAACTGCAGACTGACACTGCACATTGTTGCCTAGTTTGTTGTCTATAACAATTCCCAAATCCTTCTCATTTGTGTCAATGACAACTTTAAAGTTAGAACACGTGATCAAATAAACAGCAGTGGCCATCAGAGATGTCAAGCCCAGCATTTCAAATATGTTAGTGCAAGTGACCTCAGTCGTCTCTCTGCACTTTATTCCTTTGTTTTAAGGAGATCTCCAGGACTGTATGTTTATATATGTTTTTGTATTATAAAATTGGAAATTCAACAGTGTAATTAGAAACAGGAACATTATCCAGTTCCTTTTGTTTGTATTTTTTTTTTTTATATATAACGCTAACTGATGAACTAATCTACTTAGTTCTTTACAGTTTAATGTCTTGGCTTACCCCTTATCAAATTTATTTTTTTAATTGTACATGCCTGAAAATGAATGAAAGAACATGCCTATCACATTTAAATTACATTACTGGTTAGAAGGTAGTGTGTCAAAGACCAGCAGATCAGTTTTTCCAGGAGGCAGCTGCCCAGCAATGTCTCCTACGTACTGCATCTGGAAATATTGCACATAATTAGCACCCACTTATCTATTGGTGTATTATTTCTCAGCATTGTGGCAAAGTCTGCAGAGAAAATTTTACTTGTTTTGATGATTATTATGATTATGCTTACATTTTTCACCTACTGAATGTGTCTTTGTTGTATGTTTTCATGAACCAACGTACACCACATGAAACCCAGAGGATGTAGAAGTACTTGGCCCAATGCATATTCTTTGACTCTTTGGAACTTTGTATTGAGGCAAAAAGGTGATAATTGTTGACCTTATGCGCCTACCCAGAATCCCTTGTGGTTGTGGGAGCACCAAGAGATTTCTGAGGGGAAAACAAGTCTTCTGGCTTGTCTGGTGTCTGTAGATGAGTGTTTAATAATTATTATTATTATTATCATCTTTTATTTATATAGCGCCAACAGTTTATGCAGCGCTTAATACAATACATAAATTCACAGCAAATTGCAAGACAAGAATTGACAGACTAAGACAAACCGATACATTTGGTGGAGAGAGCCCTGCTCGCAAGCTTACAATCTAGAGGTTTAATAATACTTCTACTACCCCCTGGAATTTTGTAGCAATCCTTGATAACAAATAGTCTGACCAGACATCTGACAATGACATTTTATGGTATTTTAAATTAAAGATCTTTTGAAATTTCAATGAAACAAACAAGATATCACCAGATGTGGTATTAATGACTTTCGTGTTTTTGCTTAGTCTGTGGTATTTCTAGTGCTGGAAGATGAGCTGATAACTGCTAGGCCAGCGGAAAGCGAAGCCTATTCCTACTATTTAGTGGTACATACAATTGGAAACATTCAGCACTTGTCAATCTCACAAGTGCATTTATAGATCAGAAAATATAAAATTAGACAGAACCAGCAGAACCATTTTTTTTAATTTGTTACAATATTTTTGCTACCATGCCAACTTTGATAACCCAAGTTGTACACAACTGGCATATTAAAGGGTATATTTGGTAAAAGGGTTTGGCAGAAACATTCTATTAGCTTTTCCAGAAACATTCTATCACATTCCATTTACTTAGAACTGCTCACGTGTGGCTTTAAAAATATATTCAACCAGTATGTGCCCTTGTAATGTTAGACACACCGCTTAGGTACATAGTATACCAGGCTCACCCATGAACCTCTATATATCCTGGGCATCAAACTCCATGGTCTACAAAGCCCTCTGTTGGAGCTGTTCTTTTACTCGGTGTGGGGTACACTCAGCAGTTACTCAACTGGAAGTGAGAAAGTATTAACTGTTGGCTATGTTATAATAAGTGCTCTGTATAAGCATCCTGGTAAGGTGAGAGCCTTGAATTTTGACAGATGCAGTTACTATTAGATTTATTTGTGTGTGTTTGTTACTGTATTCATTACCATCATAGGATTATAAAAGTGAATCAAATATGATTTGGCTCATATAGTGTCTTGTATATATATATATATATATATATATACTGTGTGGTTTTATCCAAGGAGAGTTGACTCGAGAGTTTCGGTTTCAATAACTTGACTTAACTATACAATATGAAAGGAATTTCTATTGCATGAAGGCCTTGGCAGGCCTTCTAAAATGTTTAGTTAAATCAGCAAGATTTCTTCAGTCTCCTCACTATGCATTCTACAGGGCCCTACTAGCTTTAAAAATCTGCCAGTCTTGGTCCCACTCTGGACCGTGCAAACCACTAGGCCGTGGAGACATGCTGTTATTTCCAGGCGCTCAGACGTAGCCAGCATGTGAGAAGCACGAGTGCTAAGACAAGAAATAGAATCCGATCATAACATTATGTATTTTAAAGGACTATTGGAATAGTGAAAAAAAAAGATCAGGTGGATAAAAGAAGGGGGAGACACTGTGTGGCATGAAGCTTTTTAACATTGGCCCCTTCCTTGGTTTGTAACTGCATTTTCTTCATGTCATACCTCCTTATTTAAACACTAGTCACATGACATCATCGCATGACACTATCTCTCTACAGCCTACGACCCTTCTCCTCTAAAGGACAGGTTGACCAAGGACCCATGGGGAGGATGTGCCAAAATTGCTGTTTGCATAGAATAACTATTAAGTGTGCATACATTATACATTAAAAGGATGTAACTCTCAAGGAAAATATTCCAGGAAGCAGAATAACAATTCTAGTAGTACAATCCTATTTGCATTTTGTCTGAACGGAGGCCAGGAAGGGTAAAGGAATGTACTTGGTGTAACGGAATGGAAATAGTGCTGACTGATCGGTTTCAGTATGAAAATGCATCATTGTTCCAAAATAATAGGATAGAAACTGAAGGCAAACCAAGGCATGTAGCAAAGCTGAATTTATTTAATGTATGAGGAATGCAGTTTTAGAAATGTAAATCACCTTCACAGTATTTTTTTAGTTAGTCATAAAATTGAAGATTCTTCAAAAGTACAAAATGTAAGAAAAAATATTAAACGGGATAAGGATGCAAAGTGTAAATCCATTAAGACATTTTAATATTAGCACATAACCATCAGGGGACATTGTCTATAACACCCAGTAGAAAAAGGTGGAACTATGCAACCCTTACATAACTGCTAACAAATAAAAAATGAGGGGCAGAGGGTTGTAATATAATATGTGAAGATCTGTCTGATGTGGAAATAGCAGCAGCCAGAACATAGCACCATAGAAAAGTCAAATACCAAAGGCTCTAACCAGGTAAATGGTAAGCCAAGAACGGGTACTAAAGACAAGAAATAGTATCCGTTTCAGGGATTCAAAAGCAGTAAACAACAGGCTGATTAACAAGTACCAAGGTCAAGGCAAAGCAAATTAGGAACTCGTAAACCAAGAGCCAGGATATAATGTTCCGGTCAGGGAGGTGGGGAGCAATTTGGTATTTAACTATGATCTTCCATGGTTGTGTCAGGAACCAGTGAATCAGAAGTGAACTCTAGTGGAGACACAGATTGTCCTGGTGGCCAATGGGCTGGTGCACAACCTCCCAAGGTCCCATGATCAAACCCTGTAGTTCCTGACATCTATAATGTAAGCACATACCCTAAAGAAACATCTACAACTATGTTATTTACCCCCAAAATCCTTAGTATATATGGGCAGTTGATTATGTGCCCCAAGCATGGGTTATGCCCATGTTTCTTAATTCATTCTAGATCAGGTACATGAGAGAAGCAGGGCATCACAATTTAGAAGATGGGAATGTTGCAGGGTCCCTAGTAGGATCATATGTTGTGGAGTAAGGCAAGTAACCTGCTGAAAGATTTGGGAAGTGTGAAAGGTTATCATGTGTGATAGTTCTTGAATTATGTTCGGGTCTTTAATAACTTGGTTTAAGTTTCTGGTAGTACTGCTATCAGTTCTTCCTTGGATGGTGGATTGACTCACTCTTATTGGTTTATGTGCATATGTGTACCATACTATAACAGATGTTGAAAGCAGCTTTTAAACTGAATATAAATATTTTTTAATTTATATATGAAACTAGACTTTTATGGAAAGATAAATGCTTTGTATATGTATCTACTTAAATAACACATATGAATGTCTTTGAGAGCAGCTCAACATTTTTCATCAAAACAATTTTAATTAAAACATGTTCGTCATATGTTCAAAGGAAAATCTGATTTAGATTTTCTTTACATTTTTATATAATGGAATTATAAGAAAATAAAAACCAATGAGCTGTATTGTAACATAATACGGCTCACTGTTTAATTCTTCTCTGTGGGATACATATATCCTTCCACTGTAAGACCAAAAACCACAAAGGAATTCTGCAAATAAAATGGAATTTACTTGAACCCCAGATTATTCGTAAAATTTGTACTTGAGTAGTTCTGGAAAAAAATTTTAGGAATATGAACTGGATCCCTAACTTGGAAACTCTACAGACATGACCCAGACACTTGAGTTTTACAGAGTATTTCCCGCATGTTACTGTCGATGAAACGGCAAGTATCTGGCGTGCCTGTTCCTTTAAGATTGGGATTCCTTAACATGCTGACATACACTGAGTTACACAGAATATCTAACAATAATATGCTTCTTTAGACATATAAAACACAATGATTCTTAAACCCGTCTTTGGAGTACCATACAATTGCATATGGAGTTCCATAACTAAGCTGATGATTTTAACACCTATATTAAGGCAGCAATCTTTTTAATTCTTCCTTACTAAGGCTACTTGAGGTCAAGCATGAAATCTCTGCCAGTAATGTGTTCCCCTTAGACTATAGTGATGAGAAAAAGTTCAACATTAACTTTGGGAAAGCCTGGGAAAATGGAGGTAGTTTTACCTTGTCCTGGATTTGTGCAGTTTTAAGAGCTAAGGCACAATAGTGACATATTGTGTTAGCTGGGATTTTAATAAGAGCTGGAAGCAGACTTCTCAGTAACATTAACGTGTTTAACAGCTATCAAGCATTGACACTTAAAACACACACATATCATCTAGAGATAAAGTGGAAGAAAAACATTAAACGATACATTCTTTATACTTCCATACATCCAGCACATTCCCAATAAAAGGATTATTTTTATTTTGGGTTTAATTTTCTGCAATAGAACTTCACTTTGTCTACAGCCAGTTAAAAGATATTTGTTGAACCAGTTCTCTTTTCTGTGTCTTGTTACACCTCACTCACTTTATTAACACCTACCACCTGAATAGCACTGTGTCCTTTCTACCTGTTTTGTTTGAGACTTTATTAATGGAAATAAAACAATGCACACATTTCCAATTAGATTTTTGTTAATGTATTCCAGTGAATAGACTGTACTAAAATAAAAGAAAAAAAAATGTACTGATAAAATACTAATTTATAGGGGCATTGTTAACATTAATAACTCTCAAAGTGTGTCATAAAGTGTCGCAGTAATTCTATGCACTTCATATGATGTTGTAATTGTAATAAATTTGCTTATTTGGATCACTCCTATCCTACCGCAGTAATATAAGATAAACAGCCTCCTGTTGTAGCAGTGCGGTCTCTGCCTCAAATAAGGCATACTGATTGATTTTGCACAGAAATTTATGTTTAAGAAATCTAAGAACGAAAAATGAGATATAGTTATGTGTTTAATTTCACAAGTCTAATCATTCATCATGTTTAAATGAAACTCTAAGCAAAATAATGGCTGAACAGCTGTAATTAATCAGTGTCATTTTTTATAGAAATGCAGAATTAACCGCCTTTGATCTATGCAAATTGACCGAAGAGCACGATTTTGTTGAACATGTTTGATCCTAACTTTCGGGAGCAGGTCCCCCGTGCCCCTAACATTGAAGTAATGGTTTGACTCTTTTACATGTGCTATATATATATATATATATATATATATATAAGATTAACGATAGAGACCGGTCTTATATATATATTGTGTATGTTCCTTTTATTTTGAATCTTGCTTAATATCCAATTGTGCCCATTCTAGAGTTATATTATGTCCGTTTTAGGAATGGAGAGAGGTGTAGAGAATGGTACTATTGACGAAATAGGAGCGTTCAGCCCAGAGGCCTGCGATGGCATCAACCTCACACCCCCAGAAGAATTCATGAGAGTTTTGTGCTCCTCTGAGGGTGTAAGCAAGTTTATATGATGTGTATTCACATTATCAGTGGGTTTATGTTTTGAGAAAGGATTCAATACAATAAGGCTATAAAGACTGAGGACTAAATACGATTTCACTTTTTACAGTTAAGAATGGGCAGACTAGATGGACCAAATGGTGCATACCAACCATCAAACTCCATATTCAGTAGGGCTGTCCAGTCTTTTGGTGTCGTATCACACACATCAAAACCGTAGCTTCTAGAACTTAAGTATGGTTTGGGGATGTTCTCCAGAACCTTGTTGTGCATAATCATGGTGCTGTTTATTATTAGCACATGTAAGAGTAACTCTACCTCTGATTTAGTATTGAGGCCTATGGCTGTTTAATAGTTATTAAAAAGTTGGGTCGTACGGGGGGTAAGACAGGATAGTAAGACATGAGCTGAAATAGCCTCTGTTATGCTACCCGCTTCAAATAAATAAACTGCCCTGAACCTCAGCAAACAATCCTTGTTGTGCTCCTTTACTTTTCTGTAAATGGACCGTGGTTTGAAGAAGAACCCAGGTATGAATCTACTACTATACTATATATATAGACATACATGTTAAATTACAATACTACGCATTCTTTCCTGGAGATGTTTAATTCTGCAGGCTTTGCATAAAGTTCATTATATAATCTCTGAGTGTCTAGACTATTTTGACTAATATTACTTGCCTGGAAAACATCCTATGCTTTCATCAATCTAAACATTTCTGCGTTATGTTAAAATAAGTTACACAGCTTTAGAAGATTAATATTAGTTCATTTACGAAGAATCAACATACAACATCAAGGACGGACTGGGAATTAAAAATCGCGCTGGCACGTGCGCTTCCTGCTGCTGAATGAACATGGGCAAACGCTACATTCTTACACTTTATCTTTCTTTATCTAGCAGGCACACACACTAAAGCAATTAATCTATCATACGATTGGTGAAAAAGCTTGCTGACGATAGACTCTTTAGTTAAAGTTGGTACCTTTTATTAGGCTGACATAGATAAAGATGTAAAGCTACAGAAAGTTTATGTGACTTTACATCTATGTTCTTTGATCACAATACTTTGTAATGTACCAGAATCACTTTTTCTAAATCACCCCAAAGTGAGTAGCATGACCAGGATAAAGGTGGAATGTGTTGTATTGTAAAAAAAAACAAATATGCTAATTAAAAAGTTATGATGACATAGACCAATTTTAGGTCCGTGATTAACGCCATGTATTCTTCCTGCTTTCACATAACAATTTCATTAGGGAGACTTGGAAATAAACCGTTGTATATATCTCTTGGAGTTACAGCAGGCAGACAGATGTTGTTAGAGGCTGAGGGACAATCGTCAAGGAGGGATGGATGCTTTGTATTCTGTGTAAGTGGTGGGCTACAGAGGCACTCTTCTCCTCTCTCTCTTCTCCTACCCTTTTGGCAGAATCTGCTCATCATGATGCCATATGTCATGATCACCCAACATCTGGGGTCTCTATGCTCAAGATCCCTTAGAGATATTGGCATTACCATGAGGCTGTAGGAAAAAAATGAGCTCTGATGCACAATATTGGGATTGGTCTTGTCACCATAACAAAAAATAGTGATATACACAGTAGTTATTATAGGATCACTATACCTTTGCATCAGAATTACTTTTTAGACTTAACACAAAGGTTTTATGCATTAGAACAGTTTTAAAGGTGGTAGTTAATCTGTGCTAGCCCTAAGTTTAAACAGTATTTGGCATTTATGACTAAAAAATTGAGATGGCGTGATTGCCTCAATAGTTATGATACAATATATAAAAGCAATAATTAACCTACCGTGGCCCAACATAAAGCTATACATAGACAGACGTGCCTTATAGAAATGGCGGCATATTATTTCCATTCTTCTTGCAGAGACAGCATCTGCAAATAATCAGAGAGAAGACATTTCGTAGAATAACACAGAGCAACCTCAAAGTGTATTCATAGTCTGCTACATTTAAACAAGATTTTAAACCTACAGGGAAGCCAATGTCAACATAATGCTTCCTGAGCGCAAAAGCCAGGAATTTCATAGCAGTGTGCATAATAATGGCTCTGAAACTTCCTTCAACTTTTTCAGTTATGATAACAGGCTCAGTTTAAATTGGGTGTAGACAACCTGCAGTTGTAGTGTTGTTTGTAAACTTTAACTCTTAGTCTGATAAGGACTGTGAGTTGTAGAATAGTCTTTGGCGTTGTTTTATTGTAATACTTGGTGGTCACACCAAATATTGATTTGATTGAGATTCTTCTGTTCATTCACTTCGCATTTTGTTAAATGATAAAAAATAAACCAAGAACTTGTTTGTTTTTTGAACACCTGCTTAAAACATTCGCTCAGCACTGTATGTATATATATATATATATAAATAGAGAGAGAGTAGTAAAGAGATTCCACCGATGGGGTGGAACTACCAGCAGGCCACATAGCAGACATACAGAACATCTACAAGTACCTTGGTATGGTAACCATGATGAGGAGGCAAGGAAGGCAGCCACCAAAGGATAAGGTAGAAGAGCCAGCTCAATGAGAGGAACGAGATCCGCGCCATCAGCACATGCCGTGTTGGCATAGTGAGCCGGCCATTAGAGGCTGCCGATGCGGAAACCCCGAAGCTACACACAATGTAAGGAAGGTTTCCACCCCAAGTCCACCGCCCTGTACACCAACCAGAAAGAAGGAGGACGGGGTCTGGTAAGTGTCAAAGCCACTGTCCTGGATAAAGCCAAGAGCATCTCGGAGTTTATCAGTAAGGTGGCACTCAAAGATGAGCTGCTGAGAGAATGCCTGAACCAGCACCAGGAAGATCAAGTGGAGGAAGTACCATGGCAACCCAAGACCCTGCATGGGATGTACCATCGACAAATAGTGGAGGTGGCTGACATTGGGAAATCGTACCAGTGCCTGGACAGGGCTGGACAGCATTGAGGCACTGATAATGACAGCGAAAGAACAGGCTCTAGGCTCCAGATCCACAGAGGCAGGCATCTACCGCACCAGGAAGGATCCAAGGTGCAGGCTATGTAGACAATCCAACACATAGTGGCGGGGTGTAAGATGCTCCCAGGAACAGCGTACACTGAACGGCACAACCAAGTAGCTGACATTGTGCACATGAACATCTGCACTGAGTATGGGCTAAACCCTCCCAAGTCCAAATGAGAGATTCCACTGAAGGTGATGGAGACTAGAAGGGCTATTCTGTGAGGACTTCCAAATCCAGACGGACAAGCAGGTATGACCAATTAACCCGACATCGTGGTGGTAGAAAGGGACAGCCTTTCCATCAGGCTACTAATTGTTAAAGAGAGAGTCTCTGCAAAGAGTTTAGTGTACCTCTATATCTGAATCCTCTTTGCGCAACAGGATCTCTTTACATTGGTACTTCATGATTATTTTATGTGTTATGGTCTCCAACAGCTACCTTGCCAGCTGCTTGCTCAGCTGATCTATCTATCCTAGAACAACTGACCATTAGAAGGAAATGACAAAAATAATTTTAAAAAGCATTGTGTTTCACATATATAATTAACACCTTTAGCATTACTTTTTCAGTGTATTTCTGTAAGAGCTCCAAAATCTTAAAGATTCATGAAATTACAAGCTGAACCTTTCTCTGTACTGTGTTGCGTGTCTTTTTGGTTTTGGATGCTACATGTGCTCGCAATGTGCGTATAGTACCTTTTTGTAGAAAAGCAACCCTATCCTCAAAAATAAATTACTTTAAATCAGCTTCACATATGCTCTTTATTTCCAAAGAGACTCTCTCTAGATTTTGCTGTCCAATAAAATGTTGCAGAGTACTGAAGAATAAGTGCATAAACATGTTTATTTTGGCACAACTTAAATATATCTTCCTTTCCTTTTTTCTAGCATTAGCCAGGAAAGACAAACACTATTTGATCTTCTTGTCTTCCATCTTGGTAGACAAGTCCTACAAATCCCAAGTGAATGAGGAATTCAGATACAAAATGAATAGCTGAGAGATTTTATGTGGACTATAACTCCCAGGTCCATCTAAGGACCAAATTGTAATGGGGTATTGGTAGGGTATGTTCAGTAATATGAATTCCCATCACATATTTAACTGTGGCCAATAATTGTTCTTTTTTAATTTGGGCCTGTGTAGTTTGTATTTAGAGATGTAACAGGCAGCTGTTTGGATTCACCCCAAACTACCCCACACTACACATATATAGATGGGACATTATAATGCTGGTCTGGTGAATTAATATTTACATTTAACAGACCTCTCGTGACCTAAACCAACCTCACAGAGGACTTGTCTGGATCTGGATGACTTCAAAGACGTATAACAGACGTATAGCAAACAAAGAATGTAGAAAGAGTTTTGGCAACATGTTCTTATTTCCTTTTTGGTTTTGTCTGTTTGCATGTCTTTTAGGTCTCTGCGAAGCATATTGTTTTAGCAGGCTGGTTTTATACACCATTTATTTATAATAAACATTAGTTTCGGAATGTAATTGTGCCAGAACGACTGTTGTAACCAAATTGGTATATTCATTTTTATAGCTTTATGAAATTGTGATTTTTTTTTACTTCATACTCCAGGACTAAATGCATCTCAACAGCCCCCTAATAGTTAGCTTACTGTAGGTGATGCTTAGCACCTTCTCGTGGCCAAAATACCATATGTTTTAATCCTTTCTGCCAGAACCTTTGCAAAAAAAGACATTCAGTTAGTTTTGTGATTAAGATGAGGCCTAACTGCTGACAGATGTGTCTTTAGCTCAGTGCCAATAACCATACTTGGGAGCATCGCAGGATGGCTTCCTGGAGCTCCCCCTGTTTTGGAGGAGTGGCTCTGTGGAGGGGCAAATAGCATTTAATGGGGAGAGGGAGGAAAGAGTGCAAGCTTTCCTGTCTGCAGAATAGAAAAACTGACCTGGAGTAGCAGGGCCTCACCTGGAAATGAAAGAACAGACAAGAAACGTCAAGTCATTGACATCTAACAGTCTGGAAAGGGTTACAAAGCCATTTCTAAGGCTTTGGGACACTAGCAAACTACTGTTAGAGCGATCATCTACAAATGGAGAAAACTTGGAACAGTGGTGAACCTTCCCAGCAGTGACCGGCCTACCAAAATTCCTCCAAGAGTGTATCAACCTCATCCAGGAGGTCACAAAAAACACAGACTAACACATAAAGAACCACAGGCCTCAATTGCCGTAGTTAAGGTCAGTGTTGCACGATCCACAATAAGAAAGACACTGTGCAAAAATGGCATCAACGGGAGAGTTACAAGGTGAAAACCACTGCTGACCAAAAAGGTCACAAAGGCTCCTCTTATATTTGCCAAAAAATATCTTAACTCCAAGACTTTTGGAATAATATTCTGTGGACTGATGGGTCAAAAGTGGGACATTTCGGACATGGATCCCATAACATCTGGTGTAAGCCTAACTCAACGTTCCACAATAAGATCATATTAACAGTCAAACACAGTGTTGCTAGTGTGATGGTCTGGGACTGCTTTGCTGCTTCAGGACCAGGGCGATTTGCCATAATTAAACCTGCTCTCTACCAGAAAATCCTAAAGGAGAATGTCCGGCCATCAGTTTGTGTGCTAAAGACCAAGCGAAGTTGGGTTATGCAGCAGGACAATGATGCGAAGCACACAGGCAAAACCATCTCTGAATGGCTCAAAAGAAACAAAATTAAGGTTCTGAAGCAGCCTACTTCAAGTCCTGACTAGAAGCCGATTGAGATCCTATGGCATGACCTTAAAAATGTAAAAAATTAAAAGTGAGCTAACTTCACCACTATTTGACTTTTGTTCAGATACTATAAACTGCCAGGTAAAGCTTTTAGCTCCTTCTTTGGTTCATGTCTGCTGAAACCGTATCACCCACAGAAAGTGAAACCTCTAGTGTCTACGTGGGAGACCGTAATCATACATGTGTTTCAGTGGCACAAAGGGAGTACTGCTTATTTTACTTGTCTTTTAAATTATGTTCTGGATCAAGTTTAAAGTTTGTGGTGAAAACAAATGTTTTCTACGTTTTCTGCCCACACATTTTGGAAGAAAATCATGGATTTTTTTTAGACAAAAGTATTTCTAATGCAAATATACACATTCAGGACATTTCAATGTTGTTTTGCATAAGTTTTCCATTTTAGATTTAGATAATTTTATAGTACATAAGTAGTTCTAAGTCAAGAAAATGGTGAGTAGAAAAAATAATTAAAAATGGATGATAGACAGTACAAAGGAATATGTTGAACATATTTATATATTGAATGATATTTACATTTTCAAAAAATCAGGTGGTTTTTCTCTCTATTGTATTATGGGATTTAAAGCAAATGACTAATTTCTTCACAACATTAAGTAACATTCCCAATTTTATTTCCATCGCAACGACCATGTGGTCACAGTAACATAATTCTTCTGATCTAAGATGCTTCTGTTCATGAGAGGAAACATCAGAGTTTATTTTTTTGTATCGCATAGTCATATAAGGGAACTGTCCAGGTTTTACATGGATTCTCAGGGTGAAGACCTGCTTCCCTGGGTCTCCAGATCAGTTTCTTCTTTCTCTAGGCAGAGAAGTGTGTGTGGCCATCCCCACTCCCCACCCACATTTTTCCCTACTCCCTTTCCAGTTCCTTCCCACTGAAGGCTGTCTATGGATAGCCCCACCCCACACATGCAGTTAGCCACACCCCTACATAAAGCCACTCCCCAGAAGAGGCAGAGCTCTGGATAGTCCACGTGGTCTCAATGACACACAGATGAGAAGTGCCTACATAGTAGGGTGTCCTCTGGGCATCCCTGATATGCACAGAAGTGGGCCATAAACATTTGTTTTATTCTCTGATACCGGACACTATTACCTTTTATATGGTTCTGAAATTTAATGCGATATTTCTAAAGAAAACTTCCCAAATCAATCTAAAAGCTTTCAACATAAGGACCTCTACTTCTGTCTTTTCCTCTTCGGAAAAATACAAAAACATTTGTTATAATACCACTCATGTTCCACCATAATGTCTTAAATGTTTAAAAGACTTTCGACCGCACAAAAACATTTGTCCAGTTATTTAACCACTTTCAACAAAAAAAACCAAACTGTTCTGGCTTCATGCTCTAAAACATGGTCTCTCGGATGACTCATACTTGAAACCACCCGTTTTGAAAACAGTAAAATATGGGAAAATGCAAACAGATTAATCTTACGAAGTAATACTTTTTGTCCGCTTTTCTTGTTTAAAACATCCCCTTTACAAAATTTAGATCTAGCATTCATTTTTGTTTTTCCTACGTGCTTGTAGACTATGTAACATTTTTTTGGTTTAAGATTCATTTCCTTCCTTTGGTTTTTAATAATATTTTTCCCTCTAGCACTGAATGCACATAACATGTTTTACAGTTGGCGCCAGTATACTCTGTTTAGCTCATTGTATTATAAGCCTCTGGAATTTGCTTTGGCTCAAACAACAATAATAAAAATGATAATAATAATAATAATAATAATAATAAAATATCAACTTCATGTATATGCCATTTACATTTAACATCTCTTCCCTATGTCACCATTCAGTAGCTTAGACCCCAAGAGTCACAGCTAATTTCATGTTAGATGGCTATAGTCATGATCAAGGCTGGGACAGGGTTTAAAATGCTCCTGACCTTTAAAGACCAGTTGCCAACTAGTAAATGTGGCTGCAATAGATGTGAGCACATGCTACTCCCTTATGCATGCAGTCACATGTATCCAGCCGGCAACCACACATTAAAGGACAAGACCTGCTGTGCGTGAAGCAAGCAAGGAAGGCGCCATTGGGCAGTAGCCCACCTGGCATTTACCCTGTTTACTGGATGGCCATTGCAGACTGGTCATAATGACGTTAGATAAAGATTTATCTAGAGGCCTTTATGGCATTATCTGTGACACATGAGATCTGTTCTAAAACCGTTCAGATTTTTTGTCTGCATTATCATTCTGCAGCATTCAACAGAAAAAGTTTCCATGAGTAATAACACAGTTGAATAGATGTAGACAGAAGGTAAGACGGGTCCAACTATTTATGGCTCAGAATCTATATTGGAAATGCAGTGTATTCTGGACACTCTAACTCCCACAAAATATTAGGTTAGGAAAATCACCCTATACTAGACTTTTGCATAGACCTGCATTTTGCTTTCTTAGACACATAAATCAGTTAACAACTACGTAGGTTACAGTGCTGAGGATAGCCATGTTAGTCAGTGTTAAATGTGATTCTTCAGCAATGCCAATTACCTCTTACCCCCTGCATACTTCTTACTCTAATGGATTAGAGCTGCCTCAGATTATTATGACCTATGCCCATAAGATTTTTCAACTTGATAAAGGGAGTTTGATGGAAAGCCAAGAAATAGCTCTTTGTAGATGTGGTCGGGAAAGTTCAGTGATTATTGTATATCGAGGAAAGCGAGGAAAAGGATAAACAATAAGGACTTTCCATTGAAATTATAAACTAGATTTGTAGACAAAATCATTTTGTGTCTCTACCATAATCCTGGTCACACAATTAAATGAGCTGATATCAACCAATATACCGGTAGTTGTGTTTTCTTCCCCAAAAAATCCAATGTTTAAAAGTTGATCCATTTATGTTACAAAAAAAAAAAGTTGATCCAAATCTACAATGATTACCTGTTACAATAAAATGCAACAACTGTTAAATATATGTGTGGATATAATTTTATCCTGGTATTTCTTAATATAGATTGCCCATTGTGTGCATAGAAGCTAAAAGCCTCTTCCAATGGATTCATTTATATACCATTTCTTCACATTGAAAAAGAGAGTTCTTCTCTGGCTCTAAAGCCCTGGCACAAAAAATAACTGGAATGTATTGTTTTATTCCTGATTCTCACACTGTCAGCCAGCATTATAGCGGAGACAAAGGGCATCAGCACTAATCACTGTGGATAGCTCCTGGCCCTAACCTGCATTGTCATTCCTTAATAATCATTACGAAGCACTATAGCTGTAATGATTCCAACCGCAGTGGGACCAGACATGAAGATCTCCCTTCAAAACATTATTTCTCATTTGTGACACAACATACAACGGCCGATTCAGCGTTTTCTCACCGGATTCTCCTTGTGGAACGTTATTGAGTCGTGACTAATCATCTTAATTAAAATTTGGAACAGAGTTTTATAGTATGCTTGTTTGGTGATATTTATGTGGCACTAGTGAAATTGTTATAAAATACTATAACATCTATAACCATAAACAAGAAACTGTTATAGTTAAATTTTTTTTTATTTTTTTTTTAAATATATCTTCTTTGCTGTTGTTCTTTTAACATAAATTATTTGGAACAGAGTTTTTATAGTATGCTTGTTTGGTGATATTTATTGGCACTTGTGAAATTGTTATAAAATACTATAACATAACTATAACCATAAACAAGAAACTGTTATAGTTAAAAAAAAATTTTTTTTTAAATATATCTTCTTTGCTGTTGTTCTTTTAACATAAATTATTTGTTGTCCCAGTTTTAGTGAACAATAAGCAGAGTTTCATTGAGAAACACTTTGTAATATTACGGATGCCACATAATTAGTGAATGAACATATTCAGGCCAAATGGCCGGTCTAATCCATTCACTCACTCCCACTGAGTTCCCCCTTGCACCTGGGTTCAGCCTAGAGTCCCCTGATACAAAAATATTCCAACATTCCCAGTTTTCACAGGAAAGTCCTAGCACTGTCTCACCGTCTTGATTTTACGGGCT
The DNA here is from genome assembly GCA_009364415.1 of Spea multiplicata. Classification (NCBI taxonomy): domain Eukaryota; kingdom Metazoa; phylum Chordata; class Amphibia; order Anura; family Pelobatidae; genus Spea; species Spea multiplicata. The sequence continues at coordinate 73,971 of VKOC01046979.1, forward strand.
GTGAGGTTCATTGAGAGTCTGATGGACAAACCTGGGTTTGGTGAAGTCAGGAGAACACTATCTAGCAGAACAGAATAGTGCCAACTGTGAGGTTTGGTGGAGGAGGGATAATATATTGGAGCAGTTTATCAGGGTTTTGGCTAGCCCCATTAGTTCCAGAGAAGGGTTAATGCTACAATGCAATTTCCCCCTTTTTTATTCTCAGAGAGTTGCTTTGTTGTGTTACATGTTGGCCATTTCAACAGCACCCCAGAATCTGAATGTGTATGCTTTTTAGGGTGTGCTTGCCTTTCTGTATTTAAATGTTAATGCTACAGTATACCATTGTATGCTCCCAATTTTGTGGTACCAGTTAGGGAAGGTCCTTTTCTGTTCCAGCATGACTGCGCCCCGGTACACAAAGCAAGGTCCATAAAGACATGGTTGGATGAGTTTGGTGTGGAAGAACTTGACCGGCTGCACAGAGCCCTGACCTCAACCCCATCGAATACCTTTGGGATGAACTGGAATGTGGATTGCGACCCAGGCCTTCCATACCAACATCAGTGTCTGACCTCACAAATGCTCTATTGGATGAATGGGCAAAAATTCCCACATAATCTTGTGGAAAGCCTTTCCATATATAACAACTCCATATTAATGCCCAAGGTTTTAAAATTGGGATGTCCAACAAGCTCATATAGGTGCGGTGGTCAGATGTCCACATACCTTTGTCATATAGTGTATATAGTTTAATCAGTGAGATTTAACTCATTGCATTATACAGGGCCAGCTTGGCTGTTCTTGTTGGAGAAACCTGCCAGTGTTGGTCCTTAACAGCACAACTCTCCTGCCCGCTCTCCCTTTTGTAAGCAAACCCCCTCTGACTGGCTGAACGCTTAATAGTTGAATGTAGTTCCTAGCTGGTAGATGGTATATTTTAGATATGAGATAGATGTCAGATGGTAAATACTGCATGACCTAAGCTGCATAGAGAAAAATATCTAGCAACATTTCATGTCCCAGCTCTGTAAGGAAGCTACCCTAAAATAACATAAACCACAGAAACTGATAGCAGGAGAATGCCTCCACAAGTTTGTTTGCATGTGTTTGTGTCCTTACGGGCAGGTGCCAGACTCCCTCCTGATTCACGGGACAGTGGGGTGCTTTTGTGTTGAAGCCTAGTTTGTTGTCACAGATGTGTTCACCCGCAGCCATTGCTTATTGTTATTTAAACAATAAACAATGATGTAACCCTAAGGTTCAAAAAAGGTGTTCTATATCATTTCAGAATTACTATTGGCTAATTAGTTTCACTGCCTAAAACACTGTCTATAGAGGCGCTCCTAACAAATCACCACCTATTTTGATCGCCCCCCCACGTTAATCATATGCCCCTTGTTTAAAGAGGTTGTAAGCATAGCATAGGTGCAATGTCTGAAATTGTGCAAGTAGTATAACGGTATATATAAACGGTACTACGAGCCTGCTTGTATCTTCTCATTTACAGATCTCCTTTTTGGTGCACATGATGCAAACATAAAAGTGCTTCATAAATTGACACTTTCGCAAAAAAAAAAATACCGCTACTTTTTTGATATTTTTAACCCATATTGTTTCTATTGTTATCTTGGATTTTTCCCAGTACAAAATATGTATAATCTGTTTATAGGGTCAAAGTAAATACAATTAAACTATATGGGTCATGTATTAAACAGACACATCAACATCTGTATTGATCCCCTTTGAAGAAATGAAAATCATCTTTACTAATGCCCATATTGGAAAAATTATAATTGTTAATATTTAATATGGTGAGTTTAACACAATTTCATTGAAGCAAAGACAATATAAATCAGTGTTACTTTTCTAAAGACCATTATATTAAAACAAAAAATATAGTGATTACCCCATGATGCCATGAGCTGTGAAATCCCACCCTGCGAGTTTTGGGTAGTGATTGTACATTAAGCAACATACTTCTAGTATGATTTTTTCCCAAATGATGTGTTTTCCTTGGCATCTCTAGATGTACATTTTGTGGTACACGTCAGTCGATAAATGTGTGTGAACTCAAAATTGTCTCCGTTATAATTTCCTGGTATCAGTGGCTTGTGTCATAATGTACTGACCAAATATCGTGCTTAACCAGGAAAAGAAAGACACAAAACAGAAAAGGTTATTTTATACTCATTTGACGTGTTGTTTATACAACTACAGTAGACTTATAATCATATGAAAATCCTTTTTAAGAAAAAAAAAAGTAATTTAACTTTACTAAAAAATAACATTATTTTTCTGGATGTCAATTGAGATATTTTTTCTCACTGTTCTGATATGGATGTGGATGTAGATGCTGTGTTGACAGTTTACTCCAGACATGTTTACTAAACAGTCTTTAAGTTTACTTTTTTCTAGAGTAGTTATTCCATAAAAAGAACTCTCATGCAAACTCTTAGACTTCAGATATCTTTGTGATTATAGTGCGTGGCGCCTGTGTATGTGTGTTTTTTTTTACTCTCTTTTGGTATAGTAACCTGGATGCAGTAAGAATTTTACTAATGCAAAAACACGTGTAAGATGAAAATATACCCATCATACTTGTCATTCATGGGTGTCACCCAGAATTTTGCAATTACATTTTGAGAAGTAATGTGTAGTGTGATCTGAAAGAGCAAGATAGAGGCTTTTACACAGCTGTACCCTATCTATATTCATTTATTAAACCTACATACCACATTTTCTTTTTTAACCCCTGATATTACAGAGACATTTAGTATAAAAGTAAGGGAGTATCCGTAAAAAGGCTACCTAGGCCAATGCAGAAAAATCAGCAACCTAAGAGGGTACAAAGGTAACTCAGGAGACAGGAGGATATGTTGACTGGCTTCCGAGGTGTAAACATAAGAGCAATATTTAATGCATACAGTACATATTGCTTATATTAATTTCTAAACACTGATTGATTTTATTTAGGAATTTGCAAAATGGACATTGTGAGAAGACAGATCTCCTTTAAATGCCTGGATTAAAAAGGTTGTTTAACTAGGGTAACATACTTACAGAAAATCCATACTGTAACGCTGCTTTACAACTACCGGTAATTGCACCATGCAAAGTTTTTATTAGAATGCATTAGTGATGGTGTAAGCACCCATCATATTGTGTGTATGTTCATACAATCTGTAGTGTGTACTAAACCTCTGTGTTGTTGATGTGAGCTAAAGACAATTTTTAGATGTAAGTAGTAGTTTTAATCAATGCATTTACTAGTAATATGGTAAGAACATTGGATTGACCAAACAGCGTGTACAATACTAATTTTTTATTACAGTTATGTGTATAACCCTTTTTTTTCTTTTGCAGGCATACAAGAAGGTACACAATGTACAAAGTGCAAGAACAATTGGGCTCTGAAGTTTTCTATCATCCTTCTTTACATTTTGTGTGCCTTGTTAACTATCACGGTTTCAATACTGGGATACAAGGGTATGTACTTAAATATTCTCAAATTATTTGAACTACTATTAAACAGGATAGATTGGAGAACAGGTGTAAATTGAAAAAACACTACACCACTTTACACCTATAGCCATTAAGAGGGTGGTCATCACCGTAGCTTCATTATAAACCTTGTGTGGTTAAGGCATCCATGTTGGCTTAAGTTGACACCAGATTTACTTGATGAAAGAATGGTGGCTGCAGTGGTGTTTATATAACAATGCCTGGGTGATGTTTACTGAAATAGCAATATGGTAAATGTGTACGTGCATATCAATATAAAAATTACTGATTTAATAACATTTTAATAAAAGAAAATGAACGCTTGTTCTTCATTGCTTCCTTTTTAGTTGTTGAAAAAATGGATGGTGTTTCAGACGACATGCAAGTATCCCACAGCAGTTACTCTAAAAAACTCTCTGAAGTGGAGCTGAACTTGAAAAAGTTAGGTAAGTTTTGAGGAAAAAAAAACACAACTTGCTAATATATCTGAACATTAAATATATCACACAAATGCTGGGCATTGTTTTATCATATGACTCTGTGTGTTCTGTAGTTTTAGTAATAGCAAATGATTGAAACAAGGTTGCCAAATAGTATAATGGCATCAGTCATTTGTTAGGAGCTGCTATATGATCAATATTTCTTCAGAATAAAAAAAATGGCAGCATACCCCAATCAAAACTATTGATCAAAGGTCCGACGAGTTCAAACAAAACATAATTAATGGTAATGTAAACCATATAATATAATTACATAGTCTAATTGCCTTTTAGAATCCTGATACTGTTGCAATGTGCCTATTACTAGCATTACACAGAACACTGGGGTCACCTCAAGGTTTTTCGTGAGTACCATGGTGGGGACCAGAAATGTCCACCTCACATATAGATGTAGTATTCAGATATATATATATCTGTCAGTTTTGTAATAATTGATATTTTGCATGCCTGATACTATATGCAGAAACCATTTGTTGCAGTGCAGACGGTATGGAACTGTGAGCCATATACAAAGTTATTCTTAACCATTCTTTCAATACAGATGATCAAGCAGGGGAGAAAACAGAAACCACCAACACAGAACTTTCAAGTGTAAGGTCAGATATATTGGCCATTCGTCAGCAACTCCGTGAAATTACCGAAAAAAGCAGCAGAAACAAAGAGACTTTGGAGAAATTACAGGAAGCTGGAGAGCTGCTAGATGCTAAACAAAGTCAAATAAAAACCGCCTTGGACAACAATTCCTTAATAATTAATGGAGTCAATCAAACATTACAGGCCTACAACAGTTACGTTTCCAGTTTGCAACAGGATACCAGCAGTTTACAGACAAACCTGCAGACTCAAATGCAGTCCAGTAATATGATGTTAATGAATATAAGTAACCTAAATCTAACTCAGATCCAGCAGAGGACATTAATAAGCGCGTTACAGAGGTCAGTTGATGATACAAGCCAAGCTATCCAGAAAATCAAGAATGACTTCCAGAGTTTGCAGCAAGCTGTCCTCCAAACAAGAAAGGACTCTGATTATGTAAGGGACAGGGTCCAAAGTTTACAAAGCACTGCCTTAAATAACTCGGCTCTAGCCAAGGCCAACAATGAAGCTTTGGAAGATATGAGTAGTCAACTAAACTCTCTCGGTAATCAGATTGACAATATCACAATCACTGCGCAAAGTAACGAGCAAAACCTTAAAGATCTTCAGGATTACCATAAAGAGTATGAGATGAAAACAAATATGAAGTTTAACAGTTTGGAAGAGCGTTTCCAGAAATTTGAACAGGATATAGTGGGTATTATTAACAACATAAGCTACACGGCTCACAATCTCAGGACGCTGACTAGCAACCTCAATGATGTTCGGACCACTTGCACTGAAACACTGACTAAGCACACGGATGACTTAATTAATCTGAATAATTCTCTAAGCAATGTGAATTTAGACACTGCTTCTCTTAGAGTACAGCAAGATGCACTGAGGCTAAGATTAGATAACGAAGTAGCCAATTTATCGATTGTTATGGAAGAAATGAAGATTGTGGATTCCAAACATGGACAACTTATAAAAAATTTCACAATATTACAAGGTAAGCAATCATTTCTTAACTTCAAATGGAACTATAGGTCAGACTTCCATATAAAGTGCTGGTATTTCTCTGGGCCACAACTCGTGCTGAAAGCTTGTACCATGTATTACCAGTGTTCTCCGGGGATGTAGAATTGTTTAGTGATATGTGATGAGATTGAAATATTGATTGCTTTTCACATTGGTTGACATTTATTAATGCGTAAAAAAGAGATGGATATTATTATTGAAAGCAGGGTCTCCACAAGGTCTTCTTAGACAAAATGAAATGTTGCTCGTTCTTTGTGTGTCACTGCCTTGAAATTAAACATAATTAGTATGTCTAGTAGACTGGTGCAAATGGACCAAAAACGATTCGGGACAATGTTTAGTTTAGTTTCCTGCCCTTCTGAATTGCAGTCGGAAACAACATTTATAGTCACTCACTGTTAGGAACCAGCCTGAGGAGTTGCATTAAACGATTCCAGAGCAGACGGGAATGTGAATAACTCAAGTCTGGAAATAACCATTCTGGCTTACCATTCACATGTCAAATTATTGCCGTGCAGTTATAATCAGTGGCATATTAATCTTTAGCACTGCCCTAGGCCTAAGCTTGGGCTGCGCCACCAGCCGCCTTCTCTGTGCCTCACTCATCCTTCTGAAGCCACCCCCCCACTCCACACACATATACTCACACATGCACACATATACACATACACACACACACATATTCACTTCCCTCCTGTATGTTCCTTGTGGCCTGCAGTGCCCTCACTGAGCAGCTATCCGATTAGTTCCCACAATGATCAGCAATCATCCTCCCCCACTGCCACTGCACGGCAAGAAGTGTTTCCAGGCCAGCAGTGTCACTGACAGAGAACGATTGTTGTACGTCGCGGGACCCGATCAGATCATCGCTTGTTGGGACAGGTTGGGCGTTGTTTTGCGAGTGTTAGAATGCGAATGAATAGACCCAAATTTGTATTTTAGATGCATTTGGTATATTTTACTTTTATTTTCTATATTTATCTTTGACAACCAGACCTTCAAATAGAATCCACAATGTAAATACTGATCAGAATATTATTCTAATATTCTTTAAAGACAAAACATGCCAAATAATCTTATAAAATAAAATGGAATGGCCTCAAGATTGTAAGATTGCGAACAGGGCTCTCTCCACCTTATGTTTCGGTTTGTCTTAGTCTTTCAATTCTAGTCTTGTCATACCCCTTGAATACAGGTATTGTAAGAAACGCTGTGTAAACTGTTGGCGCTATATAAATAAAATATAATAATAATAGCCATTTGTTTCAATCTTCAAGTGGTCTTAACACCATAACAAGAAATGGAGTAGTTATAGTAGTAAGACAACATTTAAAACATATGAACATTGGTCGTTATAAATTACACAATAGTTGTAATGCCTAAAATCATTCTTTCGGCATAAAAAATATATACTAGCCTAGGTGGTAGGTGAACCAATAAACAAATATTTCTGCTCATTTTAGGCCACGTTTTATGGTCTGAGTTTTCATCTTTTTAGTCACGGACATAATTTGTGCCACACATGCTTCAAGCAGGACAAACAAGTGTCTATGTTTTCGAAATTGTTGCAGTCACAACATGCTTACACCTTTTGATACTTGTGATTCAAAGAATCCAGCTCTCACCAAATGCCAGTTTAGCATGCCTTTATTTAGTAAAGGTTTAAGGTTAAGCTTTCCGTGTTTGGTTTTGTAGAAAGTTGTTAAAGCAAAATATCTACTTGCTTTTGTGCTTCACAAAACTGTGTATGCCGGTAATTTTTATATAGTTAAGAACAAGAATGAACAGTCACCTCACTTTTTACATGTATAGTAAGGTGCTGAATTTCCACAAGTAACTTGGACTTGTCACGCTGTCATTATTACACCGGTAAGTAGATGTTTTCAAAATAGTACATGTATTATAAAAAATTTCCACTCTGGCTTCAACACAAGCTTCATCTCTAATGTCAACAATTAAATGTGAAAGTTAATTTCTCTTTTGGTTGGTTTCTTTCTAATTTGTAAATATTTCAGGGCCACCTGGTCCTAGAGGACCAAAAGGAGAAAGAGGATCACAAGGTCCAGTTGGACCAATTGGACCAAAGGGACAGACGGGAGATAAAGGAGAGCCAGGTCCACCTGGCCCACCAGGTGAAAAAGGACCACCTGGACCCATTGGTCCTCCAGGCGAAAAGGGCTCTAAAGGATCAAGAGGTTCACAAGGCAATAAAGGACAGAGAGGATCCCCAGGAAGAACTGGTGAACAAGGACCAAAAGGATTTGCAGGTCCTCCAGGACCACCTGGAAACCCTGGACCTCCTGGGCCTAGTGGACCACCAGGACTACAAGGGATGAAAGGACTTATAGGTGAACCTGGAGTTCCTGGGCCTAGAGGCCCACCTGGCCCACCTGGTACTCCTGGATTGCCAGGATTGCAAGGTCCAAGGGGTCTCCCAGGACTTTCCCCAGAAATTGCATCTGAAGTTTCGTTATCTGTTCAAGGTATTCAAAAGTCAGAATTAATCCTTGATCCTGCAGTTACTGGTAAGTGAAATACTGTTTTATCTTTTTGGGTCTTTGTGTATGATGTAGCCTAATCTAGTGTCATCTTTTTTATGTTCATGTGTCAAACATGGCCTCATAATAGGACTAAAGAATGCAAGGTTATTTTAATATAACTGATTTATACCAGTGATCACAATTAGGTGATAAGAAACATTCAGTTCATCTAGTCTTTCCATTAATTCTGCTGGGAAAATTTCAAAACCTTAATTTGGTCCTTGGTCTTATCTTATATATTCAGAAAGCTTCACATCTATCTTGTTGTTAGGAGGCTACATTATATCTAAGCATCTGGCCCTTTAGTTTTAGACTATGACCTCTTGGACTAAAATCCCTCCTTCTTTGAAATATACAAATAATTTGGTACACAATGGTCAATTATGGAATATGTGCAGCATTTAGGTAGTGTGGGGAGAATACCGACACATAAACACCCACCATGGTACTGATTCAGATGGTAATCAGATTGTTCTTGCGTGTGCACCAGTGTTTGTAACAAGGATTGTGGGAGTTCAAATATCTATTAAAATCCCTGTTGATTGCTATGCCCCGAGCCAATGAAATCTAAACATACATTGAGTGCATACCTATAAAAAATGTACAGAATATATTGGCTGTGCTAGTGATCCTTACTTACTCTTGTGAGTCATTTTCTTTGAGAAAGGACCATAACGGGCTTGTATATGAAAAATGTGCAATTGCAATAAAGTATGGTATATCTGCAATGTTAAAAGGGTACATTAAAATTGCCCTGTTGTTCATTGTATATAGTGCATGGTCCCCCTTGTGTTTCAGATGAAATGCTGTACAGCAAGCAAAATGGGATAGAACAGGTGATGGGGAACATTACCTGTGTAATATATTTTTTAGGGAGACCCGATAGTATTCTGGTTTCTTTATGTAACTGACGTATTTGTTCAATGACGTAGTTTGAACGGTATAAAGAAGGTGCTTTGTTCCAAACATTTTTTGTTCTTCTTCCAGGCTGTCCGCCTTATTGGACAAACTATACCGAGAAGTGTTATTATTTCTCAACTGGAAAGCATATATTTGACGATGCCAAGCTTTGGTGTGAAGAAAAAGCATCAATGTTACTTATCATAGAAAACAACGAGGAGCAGGTATGTCATACCAATAATGTTACTTCTAAGCATGCCCATCATAAAAGTGGCCTTGATTACCTCCCTTAAGTGCCATATGGGAGGTCAACAGAAGTGACATGTAAATATGTTAATCTGATAATTGGGAATTATGTATTTTTCAAAAATATCACCAAAAATAAATTCAGCTTAAAGTGCATTTCTTCGGCTTTCCTAGCAAATCTGTTGTAACATTCAGATACATTTTTAATCTACATCTGGAGTAATTCTGGATTCCATTGTGTGGTCAATAACATACTTAAACTTTTTACTTGTTTGAGTTACTCTGTAAGGCTATAGTGTGAGTATGAGCGGTCGATACAGCTAAAATCTCGCTAGAGGTTGCATGGACCTGTTCAACCAAGATAATGCTTAAAGATCTCTGTAAAACGTAAGGTGAACCTTTCCAGATGAAAAATAACTCAAAGGGTACATTGTAACCGTAGCCATCTAGCAGCACACGCAGGGACGTCACTGTGTAAATCTTGGTGTGTTAGCTTGAAAGGTATGAAGAATGTGCCTGAATGATTCAGTTGTGTATATATATATATATATATAATCTGTATTAGGTTAATGTGCTCTAATCCATTGTTCGCTTGTAAATTACTGTAGAAATTAATATTTGACAATTCAGAAGAACTGGCAAGCATAACTTCAGTTGGACAGTCATAATTTAGTGTGCTGACTATGACAGATTGTCTAGTAGCTCTGATGAACATTTATCCTGATTTAGGGTTAAATATACCTGGTGTTCTAACATAAGAAAGATATCATAAAATGTACATATACTTAACCTTTTTTTCATTTACACAGCAATTTATTAAAAAAGAAACAAAAGAGAAAGGAAACTTTTGGATTGGCCTGACTGACACTGATGAAGAGAACGTATGGAAGTGGTTGGATGGTACAATACCAACCTATACGTAAGTTTAAGTAAGATATAATGGGTAAACAGGACATAAGTAGTCTATCACGTAACAATTTGAAACAATCTTTCAATGTATGAGTCCAGGTACTCCTTACATACTGTATAATGTGTTTCTGTGTACATGCATGTGTATGTCGTAATGTTTTGTGACACTACAGTGAAAACATTTAGCCGTTGCAGCTGAACTAACATTTCACTTATATTGTGATCGACAGAAACTGGAAATCTGGACAGCCTGATGATTGGGACCATGAGCTGGGACCTGGGGAAGACTGTGCGGGGTTAATATACTCAGGCTTGTGGAATGACTTCCATTGTCAAGACTATAATTATTTCATCTGTGAGAAAGCTATGGAAAAAGGTATGCAGTAGTTAGTCACATAAAGCTTTTGGGATCCTGACATGAAATATTGTATCTATCATATATTACACATATATTTCTATATGATATATTGTATCTATCATATATTACATATATATATATATTTAATAGGTATTTAAATTAAATTTAATTTAGTTTAATAGGTATTCAAAATGCATCTGTCATTAAAAAAATTACAAGGTGTCACTTTGTAGAGGATAACATTGCACCTATACATTGTGCCAGCCACAAGAACCGAGAGAGACTTTATAGTGTAATATACAGTGTAATATGTAATGTTGTATATGTGTGTAAATAATGTACCATACTTACCTGCAGTGGATCCTGTCTGTACTTGTTTGTATGAAAGGTCCACGTTAAGAGTTAATAGGTTTGAAATTTTCTTTGGACAGCCCTCTTTCATTACCTAATGCATCACCTAGCTTACACACTGATGGAAAATGAATCAGCGGAGTTGAATTAAACTTTTGTCTGTATGAAAATTATAGTAAGTCATTTTCCAGTGCTTCATCTTTAATGTTAGCACAAGGTGTAGGAGACTTCCCAATGAAAGCTGCCACCTGACTCTAGAGAAAAACAACATAGTTTACAAGTCAAGAACAATATCGGCAGCTGTTTTTTTTTTGCCCCGTTGTATCTCTCGTTGCATATAAACTATTTAAAGTATGTGTGTAGTTGTTTTTTCTAGCTTTTGCACTTACAGGTAGATTTTTAATGATGTGAGTATATTTGGGATGGAACAGGCCACAGTCTTGCTAGCCTATAAATTAGACTATCAGCGGGTGGAAAGGGGAATGACTTGGACACATATCATAGTGTTTCTCCAGGATATACTATTTTTTGCATAGACATGGGTTGGGAATCTTAATAAAAAATTAAATTTTAAAAAAATCATTAAAAGAATGGCAATTTTATCTAGATGGTTATTGTCTAAGCCAAGTGGTTTTATCTGGGTATGTTAGTGTGTGCCTTGGTATTTTCTTTTGTTTGTGTGTATGTGTTTATCTCTGTATGTTAGTGCGTGTGTCTGCTTATGCGTGTATGTCTGGATATGTTAGTGTGTGTTAGTGTAAGTGTCTGTGTGTCCAGTTACATTAGTGTGAGTGTGTGTTAATGTTCCTGGTTGTGATTGTGTAAGTGTCTGGGTAGGTATGTGTTAGTGTGTGTCTCAGTATCTTAGTGTGTGTCTAGTATGTGTGTGTCTAGTATGTTAGGTGTGTCTGCTTATGTGGAGGGTATGTTAGTGTCTGGCTGTGTGTTAGCGTTGTTGTGGCTGGTTGTGTTGTGTGAGTGCGTTAATGTGGGTGTCACATAATGGATGTAGTTGTGGTTTTGGTGGGTGTGACTTTAGGGGGGTAATATTTTATTCTTGGACCCAGGCAGCACAGTGTCTTGGGCCAGCCCTAGCCTCAGGAGAGCATTTAATACCAGACATCGTTGGAATATGGCTGAACTTACAGTTCTGTAAGAATAAATGGTCTAAAATTGCTCCTGAGCCTTGTTCAGGTCTGATCAGCAGATACTGGAAGCACTTGTTTCAGTCTACTGCTGCCAAAGGAGGTTTGATCAGTTATTAAGGGGTCACTTATTTTTCCCACTAGTACTGTCTGATCAATAAAGACATGAAAGATTGTCATTGTTTGTGTGTTATTGGCTTAAGCACATTGTGTTTGTCTTTACTTGTGACTTAGATGTAGATCAGATCACATGAACAATTAATGCAGAAAACCAGGTAATTCCAAAGGGTTAATTTACTTTTTATTTCCATTGTGTATTAAGCTAGTAATTACCTTACGATGAGAGCTGCCTTGTTACCCCATACATAATATTACCACAATTACCACATCTTGCTTAATTGAAGTATGCACCTAGTAGCTCAATGTTGGTAAATGAGCTTCCGGCTCAGCACAAGGTCACGACAGAAAGCTGTTTTTTTAAGTTTTAAAACTTAATTGTAGTTAACATGAATTAAAACATTTCTGAAAAAAATACATTAACTTTTTATGTCCATTTGAAGAACACCACTCATTTACACTTTTCAGCTACTTTAATAACAATGAGATTTATTTTGTACACCCCCTCCAATGTTATGAAGAATGTGTAACAACAGTCGCAAGCTACAACATTACACAGGCCAATTAATTGTAGCGATTGCCTTCTAGAATCTGGATGGAAATAAACCTGTTCACAAAGTGGGATCTATATATTGATAGATAAAATGGACCAAATAATTTAGTTAAATTTAAACACAAAAGTATTCTTAAACATGCAAACTATGCAGCAGCTAAGGCCATCTGATTGCTTGCTAATGATTGACAGGTCTTTTTAGCTGCGAGTGAATGTAACTGGCATCAATGTTGACAGTGACATCTACAAGTAAATGAATAATTGCACATAAAAAGTTTTAACCCTTTTTTTACACAAAAGTGAAACAAATCTTGAAAAATCCTACTAATGCCATGGGTTCAGTGAATAAACTCAATTACTTGAGTAATGTTTTCATTGTAAAAAAAAATAATGTGCTGCCAAATTAATAACAATCTACATTTTTTTTTATTATAAACATCAGGTCAGTCGTCACAAGCATCATAACTTTGGAGTTCTTCAAAGAGTTTAACCATTCAAAGAAGAGAACGCTTTAAAATAAAGACTATGCTTCGCAAGAATGGTGAAAGGAGCAAGCACTGAAACTCAGACCACATAAAATTCAGCACGAAGATCCTTAATCTTCCTGTTACTCCGCGATTATCTGGATTATTTAGACTGCTAACAGGTGTCTCTCAGTATACAGATGAATATGGACAATATTGATTGCAACATTCCTTATTCAATATCTATGCATTTCAAACGTGCCTTGAAAACAATGGCGTATTACCATAAAGGTCGAAGAATCTTTTATCATGACAATTTATATTACTAAGTCCCAAACTGCATTATAGAAAAATAATAATACGGATATGTAGTGTCATAGTTGTTGGAATATACTTTTTAAAAGCTTTTTTAAACATTGTATTTTTGTACAAGATTCTTGTGTGTTATAATTTTTGTACTGTACAACTCCAATGCCAAAGAACACAATAATGATACTTATTCAGTCATTAGAATAAAGTAATTTACAGAGATTTTTATATCAAGTAAAAATATATATTTTTGCCAGTCTTCCGTTTTTATAGTCATGTGTTTCTTGTGAACTGTGTTTTATAACGCAAACATTGTCTTTTTCATGGCGGCCAAGTGTCTGGGCCAAAAGTTGAACACCAGTGAACTTTTTTTTTTACCTTTTTTGTTATTGGAATAGAAATTGTATTTCCCTGGATTGCTGTTTTAAAATGTTATATATTTTTTAGCCAAATTGGTTGCCAATAAATCCATCAGTTCTCAGTAAATGCGCGTCTCCAGCACAGACTGCAGTAAATTTCATTTATTGGTGGCCGTGGTCTCATATACTTCAGAGGGATGAAGCCAATCAAAATATGTTTTTATTTCACTTTTTTGTTATTCTTTAAATCTCAGTTTGGATGCTTAGATTTTGGCAAGTATTGTGCAGAGCGTCTTTTTTACAGTAAATATTACATTGAAATTAAACAATAGTTCGGTTTGTTGTTGTGGTTACATATTCCCCATACACTTAGGGTCAACAATTCATTATTTTATACAATAGCAAAAATGGATTTACGATTTTTTTGAAGTGACTTAATTCTGGGTTTAGTGTATACCATGTAACACTGCTACACTACACATCCATCCATCAATATATTATATATATATATATATATATATATATACCATGATAACTTCCGGTAGACATCGCTATACAGTGTCTTGGAGTAGGAGCAGTAATTTACAAATTTGGAGTGAGTAAAACTTGGGAGAATTTAAGGGGTAGGATTGGGACATATCACTTGAGGGTAGATACATTGAGACAGGGGTTTTAGCTCCGAAGTGTTAGCTCATGGCACTCTGTGTTATGCAGTAATATAAGTAGTATTGTACCGTAAGTACGTAATATTGATTGGAGTGTGCGGTACTCACCATTATATAGCCATTAATTACTTTCACGAGTAGCTTGTATATAATACAAATGTTGGAGCGGAATGTCAGTAGTGTGGCATATAGGGGGTTAAAAGACATTTCTGGAGGCAGAGTGGCTTAAAGGGGGTTGAAATGCATTTCTGGAGGCAGAGTGGGATATATACGGGGTTAAAAGTTATATCAGGGAGGCAGAGTGGCAAATAGGAGGGTATAAGGCATATCAGGGAGGCAGAGTGGCAAGCCTGGGGGCATAACTAGGGGGGCAGGTTGGCAAATCAAAGGAAATAAAAACAAAAAATAATTTTTTCATTAAATATGAAAAAATAGTTTACATGAATAACTATTTACTGGTAAAACTTTTTTCCTATAGGGTCGTCTTTTATTCAGGCTTTTTCTTTTTTTTCTAACTTAATATTCAGATTTTGGAGGGTTGCCTTATAATCGAGCAAATACGGTATTATCTGTATTATTATTATTATTGATATTATTAAGTAGTAAAGATAGATAATGTGAGGATTGCTATCCAATTATTTGTGATGGCTGTATCTCCGGAATGGAAACTTACCCAATAATTTCAAAAATGTGCTAATCAATGAGCTAGCCACAGGAAGCAAGCAGCAGGCCCTGTGTACATCTGTTCAGATGCACACCATAGCTTGCTGGAAACCCTGGCTACTCATAAACAAAAAAGATGAAGGCACTCGTTAGGTGGCCTCCGTAAAGGAAACTTGGAACTTCTCATTTGACCTCCTTGGCAGGGAATGTTATTGCTGAGCATTAAAAATAAACAAGGATGAATTGTCCCAAGTTTGTTTTATAAACCACGTGCATTGTGGTACTGAGGACATGAGCAAACCCTTGTCTAAAATACTAAAACATCTACGGCTTGAAGGGTAAACAACATACCAAATTATCAGAAAAAAAACAATAGGTTGGTTACTCAAGGACCTTTTAAATGGGAATATGTCTAAATTGGATTTTCAAATAATATAACAAAATACAGATGAGGTAATGCAAAGAAGGTAATATTAATGTTTTTAATCTTATCAAAAGATAAGATTTAAGTATCCAAGTAAGGTGGCTTACAAAGTGCAGACAGAATGTTTTATAAATGTGCCAACTCTCTTCCCCTGAACTCAGAAGAGAAAACAGACCACATCGGTTGACATGAGAGACATGTATGGTGCTTTGTGCTGTGGTTGTTAAAAATCATGAGAAATAAGTCTTATGAAGATTAACATGGGTTCTGTATGTGTACAACCCTGTCTACAAGCCAGGGCCGTAGGAAGAGTGAGGCACTCGACTCGGGCTCAGCTCCGAGGGGGCGCATGGCCACCCGATCAGCAGCTGCAGCTGCAGCCTGCAGGACTGATTGGGGAGGTCACGAATCTCCATAACCAGCACAATGCTGTATGCAGCATTTGGGCACAAGAGAATATTGCCAGAGATTCACTTGGTCTAGGGCTGGGCATCACTAATAAAAAGTAAAATCTAGGCATGGTAAGTCAATGATGTGTGTTTGAATGTGTCTTGGTATGATAGCGTATGTTTGTGGGTATGTTATTGTGCACATCTTTTTTTATGGGTATGTTAGTGTGTTTCCAGATGTGTGATTGTGGGCATCGTTCTAGTTATATTTGTGTGGGAATGTTTTGGGGTGTAATATTGTGTGTATGTTATTGTGTGATTGTCTGTGTATGTGTGTTATTTGAGTGTGTGGATATGTCCCTGTGTGCATGGGTGTGTTTGACCAAATGTTTGATGTGTCAGGAGGCTTAGATGTTTCCGTCAATACATCATAGTAGTCTCTGTGGTCATGTCCAGTGGGGTCCATCTGTGTTTGTAAGCTGATGCTGCATAACTGTGTTACACACACACATTGTGAACAGCCTTTCCCCTGTTCCCCCAATCAGGGGAGACGGTTGCTCAGAGCCTCCGGCCTTTTGAGGACCTGCTTTCTACGCTCTTTCGGAAGCACACAAAAATCAAGAAATTAGAAAGTAAGTGGAAAAGGCACATCATTGGGAAACGGTCAGCAGTGATCAGCAGCAAAGGTAGGAGGACATTAATAAAGATAGTGATGGCACTTTCGACGATGGCACAGCAAAGCTGTCTGGAGACAAACATGGTAGGGAGACAAGCTTTTTGTATGGGCACAAATGGTACATACAAGCTGTTTGGGGTCACAGACAGAGTGTTTGAGAGCAAAGATGTCACAGAAAAGCTGTTTGGGGCACTGATGAGGTGGTTGAAAACACAGGCGTTGTGGGAGACTAGCAACACCATGCCCATTTAATCAGTAGAGCATTTGTGAGCTGAAGGGGACATACCTTTTATAAAACAGTGTAGTAGAATATCTGTATTCATTAAAATCATCTGAGTTTAAAAGAGTATTTTTAATTTCTATTGAAATATTATATGCCATCCTGACCTTACAGCTTGTAGATTTCAGTGAGTATATCACAGAGTCTTAATAATATAATTATTCCGGTTAAAAATGTGTAGGGTAACCAATTAAGTGGTAATTGGCAAGAAGTATAACTGAACTTCCCGGTGTAGGCTACCCAGAACTCTCTGTCATTTGGGAGTTTGCTGCTGACAGAGGTGGTCTACATATTGAGCCTGAACTTTAGATGCCTAGGATTTAAAAATATTCTCTTTTTCCATTCACAAATATGTACAACATCAAATATGCCTCAAAAACCTGCTTGACTTGGTACATTATTATTTGCATAGTTACATATTTACATAGTCTGTGGGACTAATTCTGTAGAAGTTTAAATATCAAAGAAGGAAAATCAGGCTATAATTCAATATATTTTAAGTTTTAGCAGCAGCAGGGCAAGATCAAATAAACTGCAAAACATTTTATATGAATTACAGTTCACACTGCACAGCCTGCCCTAACAATACACATCCACAGCATTCCATGTTCATCACAAGTACACAGCTTATTCATGCATTTCTATTTATTTATCTACTAATTCTAATCTACACATTGCTGACATGTAATGGTGATGATTCTCTGGTGAAAAGATGGTTCAGATTTGATTCTTCTACTTTCAGAGCACCAAACAATTAATGGCCTTTCATGCCAACTTTGCTGATTTTCTCAGCTAATTTTGGCCAGATTTTTTTCACAGCCTTCATCTTCAAAGATTTGGATGCAGGCTTCTTGTCCTCGGACATGTGTTTAGAGATCCAGTCGAGGTAATACTGGGTAGAGGTATAAACTCCAGGGTTTTGCTTCTGGCCACAGCCGGAGCCCCAGCTGGTTATGCCAACCACAGTGTAGAACTTAGCTTTGCTTTTTTTGCACATCAAAGGTCCTCCACTGTCACCCTGTGTGAATCAAGAAAAGAAAGCATTTCTTAAGAAAACTATTAATAATGACTACAACCTCAGCTGTTATCTGCACACCTTTTATGAAACAAATACTGTCCAGGATGTTAAAAACATTAACAATGTATCATCACTGACTTAGAAGGAAATGAGGACAACAATGGGCTTACCTGGCAACTGTCAATACCACCCTGTTCATATCCGGCACACAAGTTGTAGTCACCCAAAGCTCCATTGTACCAGGTTGGACGGTTGCAGTGTTCCACTGGAATTAAATTCACAGGAGCTTCCTGGAGGATGTCCGATGTTTCAGTGGCTGATGAATAAAAGAGTTATCAGATACAGGGCTGGCCTGTCCAGAAAGGTGCCACAAAGGCCCAATCCATGGATAGAGGAAGATCAGCACACAGGGATAATGAGAGAGCCTATTTGTTTATATAACATCTATGGATAAATCTATGGATACTTACAGGCTTCTTTAAGGACGCCCCAGCCTGCGATGTAGCATTCGTCCATTTTATCCAGAATGGCTTGTTTGGCAGGGAGACACGCTGGCTGAGTGTAGTCGTCAAATATTATAGGCTTATTCAGCCTGAGCAAGGTGATGTCATTACTCTCCGTTTCCGGGTTGTATTTCTCATGTTGAATCTTTTCTTTTATAGTTCGGATCTGAGCCTTTGTCCCCATGTCTGAAAGTTGGTTGGCGCCAAACACAAGTCTCCAGGTATAATAGTCACTGAACAAACCAAAGTACATTTTATCAGTGAATTTACTTTTCCAGGCATTAATAAATCCCATATTGACCAAAATGTATGCCACGTTTGTTTGTTGTCACAAGCCTCCATTAGCTTAATTATTGTAAGACATATAGTCCCCAAAATTGTGTACAGCAAATAAGCATGCTCATGGGTTCTCCTAAAGAATGGATGACTATGGTTCTTACAGGATTTCTGTTAAATGTTTCTAGTAAAAGATCCCAATTAGTTGTAACACAAAGCACACAGGCCCGCCACCGTCTCAATCAATGTAGCTCTGCATATTCTCCCATAAAACAATTTCAGTTACTTACTTGCCGCGATCTTTGAAGCAATGGGCAGCTGTGAGAACCCACCAATTATTCAGGACAACGCCGCCGCATAAATGAAAATACTCGTTGTCAATGTTCTCCTGGATACTCACTGCCCAGGGCCAGTTACCAGGCTGGGCATCCTTTCCCCCCACCACGCGGGAGCCACGGAAATCCTCTGCTAGGGGTCTGTTTCCACAGACTGAAATAAAAACAAAAAGTCATTTAATAAACAGGATGTCATCTTAATCTGTGAAATTTAATTTTACTGGTATTCACAGAATATGAATAATCTCGTATGAATAACACATGATGACATTGCTTAGCTTTTACAACTGACAATTATAGGCATTAACCTGTTTTAAAAGTACAAAAGGAGAGTTAAATAGTTAATAATAATAGAATGAGCTGTAAAACTATAAAGCATCCATAAATTGTAAAGTTAATGATAATAATCCTAATAACCAATAAACTCACCTCCATGTTCTGAGCTCTCTGATGACACCAAAAGAACCCAAATAATAAAACCGATCAGGAACAGCTTCATGTTAATGTATCCACATTGAAAAGCTATCTGTGTGTGCAGCCTACATACAGCTAAGAGCGTTGTTATGACATCATTAAAGCAGAATCAATTATTAGTTCACAAAACTTGAGAGTGTGAAACACAGCAAAATGATGAGGCAGGTTGAAAAAAACCCAATAAATAAATATTTAAATAAATAAAAATGTATAAAAACCTATTACATAAAGTACATTAACACAGATATGGACTTAGTGCTTCTCTAGCATATTTTATAACAAAGTGTGCATGCTCTAATGTTAAATTAAATGTAAATTAATGGAAACAAGATCATGTAAGACTTGTCTTATATCATTTTATTAAAAACTATTTAATATAGAAAACCTGGTTTTCTGTTTTGGAGGACACCCAACTTTGCTTATTTAACCTTTGATCTTATTTCCAACAGAGGGCATACCCAAGAAAGCTTAGCCTTGTGAATATCCAACAGTGACATCTATTATTCTTGCCCCCTATGAAATAGTTTAAATATGACCAGTAATCAAACTGTTAATTGGCTCAACGATCATTTCTTTAATACCAAGAACGTGCAGGAATCTGTTACGAGGAGATAAGGGTCAGGATAGGAGTGAGAAGGGGTGTCGTTGCTAATCATGGGGGCGTCTGTTTCATGTATTCATTCAAAGCAATACAGGGTATGTTTGTTAAGGTTTACCAACCCAAAAAAAACGTTAACATTTAAAAAATAACAGTTACTACTCCATCTGATGAGTAAATAGATCTATACATTGGGGTACTGATGAAGCGGCAGGTTAAGCCGTATCATTTCATGAATTCCCAATTTATATACTTAACATAGCTACTTTTAAATAGTGTTAGCTGGGTGCGCGCTGATTTCTTGTTTAGCTGTATGCGCATGTTGGTCATTTCAGCAGCTCTCTCCTCGTCATTTGCTCCAGGCGCGGGAGGGGAGACGGAGGTGCGCAGGCACTGGATGGCGTGCATGCAACAGAAGAGCCCTGCCTTCCTCCTGACACCGCTTGCTGACATCATCTAATGATCCTGTAGATCCCCAATCTACAGGATCATTAGTGGCTTCAGCTGGCTGTCAGGTATAAACCCTGTGCTTACTTTGCTCAGAGCCCTTGTGTAGTACAAACCTACTTTGTGATTCCTGTATTGCTTATTTTATTGCCAGTTATCGGACCATTGCTTGGTTTGCCAACTATTCCTGAACTCTGCCTGAATTAACCCTGGGCCTGGCCATTCTCTGCTTTGCCCCATTGCCTGCTTCTACCTTCTTACTTGCATATTAACTTTGTGGATCATCTCAAGTCCCATGACTTGTTGACTCAACTACCAAGGAAAGGTGCATCAACAATTTTTTTATACACTCACAATTATGATTTGTGTGTCAGGTTGGCAGGGACCCAGGGAAACAGCATCTTACCAAAAGCTGCTGCCTATTATGTAAAGAAAACCCCATACATAAAATTTGATCTTTAAGATATTTTTGTGGCTATTGATAGCCTTATGCCCTGTGCCTACCTAATGCAAGTGTTGGGACACCTGACCATTCCACCAACAGGGACTTTTATGACCTAAACATTAATATATAGTTGGTTCCCCCCCTTTTCAGCTATTACAGCTTTGAACCTTGAAACAAATGGGCTACAGCAGCAGAAGACCACACCAGGTACCACTCATGTCACATAAGAACGGGCAACTGAGGCTGCAATTGGCACAGGCTCACCAAAATTGGACAATGGAAGACTGGAGAAATGTTGCTTGGTCTGATGAGTCTCGATTCCAGCTCTGACATTCAGATGGCAGGGCCCGAATTTGATGTAAACAACAGACATCCTGCCTTGTATCAATGGTTCAGGCTGGTGGTGGTGGTGGTGTAATGGTGTGGAGGACATATTCTTGGCACACTTTGGGCTCCATAGTACCAACTGAGCATTATTTAATCGTGACACTCTACCTGAGTATTGTTGCTGTTCATGTCCATCTCTTTATGACCACAGTGTTTCCATCTTCTGATGGCTACTTCCAGCAGGATAATGCACCATGTCACAAAGCTCACATCATCTTAAACTGGTTTCTTGAACATGACAGTTAGTTCACTGTACTCCAATGGCCTCCACAGTCATCAGCAGCTGTTTGGACCCATACATTTGTCAAGCATTATAGTTTTGATATCTTCTCTGCAGAATTTATTTTAACAGAGGGAAAACCTCAATTCTTGCCTGGGAATTATTTCCCCTTTGTATCCCTGGCAGGATAATTGTTCCCCCTCCCAATAAAGTTGTTTATTTTGCTAAGTTTTTGTTTAAGTTATCTTATAGATCTGTCTGTCTTTCTCACTTTAGGTTTTTGTACTTTCTAGATACTAACTTTTTTTTTTTTACTATTTCTATAAATCTAGTAGATTCAAATTTATTATCTTGTCAGAGCTCCATTTCTCTTAAGCGTGTGTTTTTTTTCTATGTAAACTTTGACTCTTCTTTTATCTTGTTTTATCCTTCCACTTTATCTAACCATAGCAGTTGATATCAAAGAACAATGTGCTGAAACTGTATAGCATCTAGGAACCATAGGAGTGCCAATGACTTTGACCTTAAGTATGCCGGACACCCATTGCCCCACCAGAGCCTTCTTTTGTGTGTTTATCAACCGTATGGTGGGGTATGAACAAGACTTGGTGAGGAGCAGGGGCTCTATGGTGAACCCCGTTTTCAGCAGCTACAGAGCCTCCAACCGGCTGCATTGCGGATGGTCCCAGGGACCTTTCAAACAGCTGTCCCGAGCTATCCATCATGCTTCCCGATACACTGCTGCCCAATGGGCCGGTTACAAGGTAGATCTCTGACCTTCATAACTGAACTGTTTACATGATGCCGGCATATCCTGCAGGCTTTTCCCAAGTATGAATACTTATGTATCCCCTTTCATAGGGAAAGGGAATGCAAATGAAAGAGAACCATACCGGAAGCTAGATATGAGGTGACAAGATTGGGAGGACTGGCTCCAAGTTGGAAGTAACGCAGGAATAGGCAAAGTATCCATACAAGGACACCAATGTTAGCGTCAAGGGTTGTGAAGGCCTATAGATCATGAAATTGTACACCACAAACTCCTGCAAAGGTCCACCATGGGTTGGTGCCTAACCTTGGAAGTAACATCACTTGGGCTGTGTGTGTATTATCTCTCTCTCTTAATTTCCTATCTGTACAGTTGGTAATACTGTCACTGTGGAGTACTGGGATATGGTCTTACTGAATGTTGTATACCTCCAAACATGAAGAATCATGCATTTTAATTGCATGGTTAACTTTATAATCACTAATTACACAAAATTGTATCTATGGGGACTGTAAAACAATGTGACACACTCTTACACCGAAAATATTCCCCATGGGGGGACTTCAGCTAGACTTGCTCACCTCCAACATGTTTACAACTTTAAAAAAATTTGTTCAAACTAGACAAGTATAGCAAAATTAATACTGGTTTCATATGGTTAACTGGCCATTTGTATATTTGTTAGGCTCAATTAAATTCTTCGGTTTGGAATTCTGAACAACAGGTTAGTCTTTTCAACCAAACTCACATATTTCCTTTTGTTCACAAAGTAGGAAAAAGCTGTAAAGTGAGAAGACGCATTGGACCTCTTCATGATGCTCTTGTCATGCCCCCAACAAACACACGGCTGCACTATATGATTTTTTTTGGTTTGTTTGCAGTAAAAAAATGACAAAACATGCTAGATATTTGCAGATTGAGGTAATCTAAATGGGATAGCAGGTCAGAAAGTTTTTAAAGCAATAACACTTACGGGAAGGCATATCAATTCTCTAAATACTATAACACGAGTAGACACATTGAAGAAATCCACGTTGCTAATTTTCCCAAGGGTTCCTTGAATCCGCATATGGAGCCCATCTGTGTTTTAAAAAGTCTAAACCACATTTTTTTCAAGGAAAATGGTACTGCAGTTTTTAGAAGCAATGTGCAATTACAGATAAAGGATCTTCAACTCTTTAATAAAGGAAGGGAGATACATATTATGTGTGTCAAAAAAGGTGAGCCAGGTGAAGAAGGGCAAATTCAACTTCAGTAATACAGAAGCTGCTCTTTATTTGTCGATATACTGATTTAGCAAGGTTTTTGACAACGTCACAACTCACAACATGCTGGTTGGCTTGCTGCCTCGTACAATGATTACAGAAGTTATATACTGCTTGCAAAGAGTAAGTTAATGCAAACGTTTAAATTCATAGGCGCCAGCATCAACTCAGATGCCCCAACCGTAGAGCAATGATGGGGAACTCCAGACGGATTTTTAGAATATAGCTATCCACCAAGTGCACATTGACCTGAAAATCCCAGGTCACACATATGTATGTAGAACCGTGTTAAAAAAAATTGCACAACTTTAAAATTAATTGAGAAGAAAAAAAGAGACCTTAACAAAAAAAAAAGAGATCTTGCACAGCCCAGCAAGTACTGCCAGGTGCTTTTGTCAGTATTCCCCCCCAAAAAAAATATCAGTGCGTATTTTTGATTGATTTTTTTTGTAACTACAAGTTTTGTGATTCCCAGCATGTGGATTTAGATTACCATAAATACCACTTGTCTGTTCTGTCCTGCTGAGAATGTTTGCTGCTTTATGTAATCATAATCTGGCTGTAAGTATCTGAAGCACAACCTGAAATCAGTAAGGATTGCCATGTCATACAAGAGGTAAATCATAATCTGAGCTGGGTAATGCCAAAAAAAAATATTGGATTCTAATAATTTCAGTAAATTATCAGTGATGACTTGTGTCATCAAGTTACTCATTACATTGCTTGCATGTAGCACAAGTTTTATTTACACAAAGATATAGCAGCTAATTCCACTGCATTTCAAAAAAAAAGCTAAAGATATTTTTTTGTATAAGACGCACCATAATTTTGGGGCCCGAAATTTGAAAAAATATATATTACATAAAGTTAATGTACTAGCTGCCTGGCCATGATATGAGTGTGATTGATGTTAGCTGCTAGCAATTGTTAGCAATTACACTCCTATCATGCTCAGGCAGCCAGTACATGCACATCACTTTCAGCCTCCCTGTGCCCCCTACACATGCATCCATGCTATCACACACACATATATATTCATTCATTTACTCCCCCACCCTTACCTGAACTGCAGACCCTCTGGTGCGGCTCGCAGACTTCTGCGCGGGCCGCTGTTTCCCTCTGCGTTGCTTGAACAGGAACCGAGTGGAGTCACGTGAATGTACATCACATGACCCTGCTCAGTTCCTGTGTCGCCGCGACGGATCAACAACACAGAGGTAAGCAGCAAGTCCCTTTTTTAATTAAAAAAAAATTAATCTACCACCACTGTATAAGATTTTTTTTTTAGACCCCATTTTTTTCTAAAATATATACATGAGGAAATATGGTAGTTTTAAATCTTACTGGTTCTGTCATACCACGGGTCCCTATCTCTGACCATTGTACAACCCCCTTACAGTCAATCTGCAGCATGTTTGGTCCTGTCCGCCAATCAAAATCAGCGTACGCGATCCCTGCCACGCACAAGATGGTGAGCATGACCTCAACCTCTCCTGCAGGAGCAGGTACATTCTTTGTGGTTGAACCCAGGGCCGGCCCAAGACATAGTGCTGCCTGGGACGAAGTTTGAAATGCCGCCCCCCCTGCCGACGCCACTGCTCATTATCTACCCTTCCTCTCCCTACCTTCTCATTACCTCCCTCCCTCCCTATTATCTACCCTATCTCTCCCCCTTTGTACTTCACTTACCTTCCAGCAGTCCTGCGGCGAGAGTCTCCCTGCTCTGCCGCGGTGCGTGCTGCTTCACTGCTAAGCGCCGGAAATGACATCATTTAAGCGAAAACCACTCGGCGCCCCATTCTGCTCCATGGCAGGGCCGGCCCTGGTTGAACCAAATCACAATAAATATCCGTTGCCTCTGATTCCTGGTCTACTAGATCGCATGTGTGCTGCAAATCTCTATACCAAAACTGATCAAAGAGGAGCCTACAATCTTGTTCTGGAAAGAAGACAAATGGAAGATGACTTGAGCTCTTCATTTGACTATTGGTCCTGTTACAATATATCAACACAAAAAGTATTTATTTACCTTGCTTGATTTATTATATATGTATTAAATAAAAATTTTATATAAATATATATTGTGGCATTGCCATTTTAGTGCTTTTTTTGTATATATGATTTCTTTCAGTGTGATATCACTAAAGCCCAGAGGCTAGAAGCTTTAATTGCTTTACTTATTACATCTCGAGAATCCTCTTCGTTTATTTTTCTTAAATCATTTGGGCTTTATATTTATTTTGATGGTGGTGTGTGCACTTTATTGCTGTGTATTTATAGAGTGTCCCTACATTATTATCTGACCTCTTGTTCTGACATTTTCCCTTTGAAATACACATCCCTTGCATACTTGAATGTCTTTGTGTATGTGAAAGGTTTCTATCATATGCCTTCTTTCTTTTCTACCCAGGCTATACATGCCTAGATAATTTAATATTTTCTAATAATTTTCATCCTGCAACCCTTTCACCATTTTGGTAGCACTTCTTTGAACTCTCTTCAGAAAGTCTATAATCACCCGAAGATGGGGTCTCCAGATCTGTACAGAATAGTGTATGTGATGTGAGCTCTGACCAGAGATCTGTAAAGTGTCATAAACACCTCTCTCTTCCGCTACTAATGCCACTGGTCATACAACCAAGCACCCTGTCTGCATTTCCTCTGCTTATTTATTATTTACAGGTATTTGATGATGATAGAAAAGTTGTAACCTT
Organism: Spea multiplicata; assembly: GCA_009364415.1. Classification (NCBI taxonomy): domain Eukaryota; kingdom Metazoa; phylum Chordata; class Amphibia; order Anura; family Pelobatidae; genus Spea; species Spea multiplicata. The sequence continues at coordinate 100,370 of VKOC01046979.1, forward strand.
CATAATAAATACATTTATTTAAACAGGTGAAAATATTGCACTAAAAAGCAAAGCTCCTCATTGGTTTTCTCAATGGTTTATCAATGAAAACAAATAATTTAAAAAGTTGTGAACCTCTGATTCCAAACAACTTTGAATGCCGTGGGCAATTCACTGAGTTTCAATACTTACTTGCCAAGTATAGAGTTGTTTAATGTCAATAAAGTTATGTGACTTTTTTAAAACACGGATGCTGGACGATTGCAATGCCTGCTATTGATGTCCCTGCAAAGTAATTTTCCATTGATTAATTCTTTTTACTTTGCTTTTTAATCAGATCGCAAACATGGTTCCTTAATGTAGCATATTAAATCCCTATTATTAAGCACTTGGAAATAATGACGTATGGGACGATCCATTCAGCAACAAAATCCGGAATTTTTTTTATGGCCTTTATGCCTTGAGGACCGCAAACAGACCAGTGTATCCTTGCCTGCAAACAAGAAGCTTCTTGTATCGAGCTACCAATTGAGCATACGTCTCAGCAAATATAATCTGGTTATGTCTCTTGGATTACCAAGGCGTTATCTATTTTTCTTAAATACATCCACTTTATACTGCCGTCTAGCAAATGGCCTGGTTTTTGTAAACATTTTGGGAAGTAAAGACCCTTTCTTTCCTTTGCCATATTTATCTTTCTACACGGGGCTTGAGTAATAGTCGAGTGTCTGATATCCCGACTTATCTTGGTGTGGATCTTTTCAGTAGACCACCAAGTGTGGCTCCTGCAGGAATGGCCAAGCGAAAGGCTTCCTGCCAACTATCGATACCGCAGTTCTTTCAACAGGAAGAATGCACTTCAAAAGGTAGCACGGGGTTAGAAATCATGCAACCCGGCACCATATGGTTACTTAGATTACGTGCGTGCAACCTAGTTCTTGGCCCATTCTCCAGGACAGAATTCTTGTAAACCGCTCTTATTTTATTTCAGGGTTTAGCATTATTGTGTGGTGTTAAATCTGCTAACTTCTCTTTTATAATAATGTCATTTAATTAAGGTGGTAAAAGCATAACAATCAATAAAACATTGATTAGTTTCAAAGTTATGAATAAAAGTGAACGGTCTTTCAGAGTAAAATAAATATATGTATAAAGACAGCCTTTAAATAGTGGCTTAAAATAAGTAGGTTTTTTTCAGTGCAGTTAAAATTTATCACATCTGGTTATTAGCAAAAATCACAGCTAAAAAAGCAAACCCACCATGTAAATAAATACAAAAAAAATGTACGTCCAGAAAGGCACATGTGTTTCTGCTCAATGTATCCTAAGCTTTACAGAAAATCAATGCTGACACCTGGTGTTAGCCGTTTTAACGAAATGTTATGCCATTACCCATTCTGCTGCCTTCAATCTTAGTGCATTTAAGTTATTATTATCTTTTATTTATTTAGCGCCAACAGTCCTGATGAAAGTCAGCAATGACTGAAACGTCGACTTGACCTTGAATAAAGAGAAATTGTTAATTTAAAGACCTGGAGTGCTGACCATCTTTTGAAAAAAAAATATATATATATGACCAAAAGGCACCCCTCCTAATTATTGAGTTTAGGTGTTTCAGCCACATCCATCAGGTATACAAAATCAAGCACATAAGCATCCATCGCCATACATTAGCAGTAGAAAGGACCACACTGTGACCTTAAATGTGTGATTGTCATAGGACCTTTCGCCAGTTCGTGAAATATCTTCCCTGTTAGCACTTACAGTTGACCTGGGCAGATCTATTATATTGAAGTGGAAGCATCTAGGAGCATCACTCGCTACAGGATTCAAAACGGTCTCTGAGATATTCATGAGAGGGGTTTCCATGGCCAAGCAGCAGCACACAAGCTGAAGATCACTATGTTCAACGCTAAGTGTTGGCTGAAGTGGTGTAAAGCACACCGACCCTGGGCTCCGCAGCAGTGGAAAAACTCTCTGTTGGATGAATGGGTGCAAATTCCCACAAAGACTCCAAAATCCTGTGGAGAGCCTTCCCAGACGAATGGATGATGTTATAGCCACAAAAAGGGGGCAACTCCATATTAATGCCCATGGCTTTCAAATGGGATGTCCAACAAGCTCATATAACGCTTTACCAAGATTTTACGTGATGTTGTAACCTATTACTGGCTATTTAAGTAACAGAAAATAGGAAACATAGCCCTTTTCATTAACATATCTTCTGTTGTGTACGCACACAAATTTAGAGCTGAAGGATCCTATAAATCATTCATATCCACAACATTTTCTCAAGGAACATTCGTGGAATTTTGTGTACGGTCTTAAAATGGGATAATCGGGGGGTGTAAGAACGGATTTGGGTGACAAAACTATTAAGCTGCTGACCTAGACCCACTCATCAGCATTGAGTCATTTTCAACCCCATGTTTTATCACAAGTCAGTTTATTAAACGGACCATGCATTACGTGTTTTGCTAAAAATCAGTTATGAAAGAATGATACGTATTTTGACAGAATTTTACAATGTAAAGAGGAAATATTTTGTTTGTTATTATTCCAGATCGGTTTATGCCGAGTTTTATCTAATCTCAGGATTACAGGGCTCTCCAGCGCAGGATGATTACGTAGCAAAAGGGGAGGACTGGCAACATTCAGTGTGGAAGTTAATCCTGGCCACCTGGCCCAGTAATAAAGTAACTCCAAGAGCATTTGGAAGACAAGATGCCAAATATGTGCTACACAGTTTCATCCATTAACAGAAAGACACTTTATAAAAACATAAACTCCTTTTAGATTGCAAGCTTCTTTGATCTGGGTCCTCCTCGCCTGTTTCTGTAAGTGAAATCATTATGTTATATACTGTTACATCCCGTCTACCCGTTGTACAGCACTATCACGGTGCTATATAAAACAATAATTAATAAAATATAAAAGTGCCATAGTCGGTGACTAAATTGTTCATAAAGCCCCCTGGTGACCGTCAGTGGAAGTGCAAGTAGAATTCAGGCACTGATCTTTGAAGCACAGCGGTGCTGGGGCTGTTGTGTCGTTGTCAGCTCCCTTCTGATTAACATTGTTGTAAATGTGGAGGTTCCGACGGGCGTCCCGTGAGCTACACACAGCTCGCAACCCGCCGCCACAACTCAGTCATGGCTAATATGAAACGGTTTAACAGCCGCGCTTTTAAGTAACCGTAACCATATTCAAGCATGACATAATAACCGAACACCAGTAATATTAATACTCGTCGCTTTGCTTGTCCCGCCTGCACGTGACAACCTACTTAGCATCATAGACTCCTTGGCGCTGTGGGGATAGAGCGTCCCGCACGTTACCGGAAGTGGTTCTTGTTGCGTTCGTTTCCTTGTGAAGCGCTGTTTTTTGTCGTCATCCAGCGCGACTGGAACTGGAGAAAGATGTCGCCGCCGTTGTTTAGCCTCACCGAGGCTAGGAGTAAATTAACGGTGCGATTTGTGCAGTTTGCGGGCATTACGTAGTCATAAAGGATTAAATATACACATACGAAGGAAGCTTGTGGCCGTTTGTGCTTGTTCACTTAAATGACTTTATATCCAAACATGTGAATATGTCAGTAGTTTATATAACGCAATTTATTATGCTACTAACGCTTTTTAAGGTTAATGTGCTAAAGATATACCTAAAATGTCTATTCCATACCTATGTATGACGTTTTATTGCACAGCAATGATTTACAGACTTTGCTAAAGATGTAAATTAGAGTCCACCGGAGTAAATGAACGTTAGAGATACTACGATACTCTCTGTTATCATCGTATCTGTTAATTGATTGTAGTTTGGTGGTCTTGGATCTTACTGGAAAAATATATGTCCATGTAGACTACTGTGTCTGACGCGGATAAAATACAGCCGAACAAATCCAGTAGGTCTCAGTTCCTGTCTGAGCCTTGTTAGGGAAAACCCAAATGAAATCAGAGCGCTGGAGACGTGTCATGTGAAGGTTTAGTGATCCAAAGGCATGGAGAGAGCTGGAGTTATTAATGTTTTATTGTGTTTTTTTTCCCCCTAGAATGCCACCAGAGAAGCTGTGATCAGCAAGAACATCAAACATCTAGTGAATGTATTTAGCCAGCTACCTGGAAGGTATGGTATATAACGAAATCTGCTGACTGGGCTTCATTTAAAAGGGTTCACATTTTTGATCATTTACACAATGTAGCATTGTATTTGTTTTTCAGTGAAAACGAGAAGAAGCTCACGCTAGACCAAGTTTTCCGAGCCGTGTTGGAGGAGGAAATCGTAAGTGAATTAAATAATCGCATCTGTCTCTAAATGTTCTGTTGTTGCAGAAAATGTGGATTAATGTGACAAAAATCATATAAAGATGGTTTTTGGGATGTGGACATACCCAGTGTATACATGGAATGATGTAAATATAATAAAACAAAAGAATTTCTGATCACTGACACAGCTGAAAGCCAGGACACCTTTTCCATTCAAGCCATCTAAACCACAATTAGCACCTGTAAGAAATACAATTTATGTGTAATACAGTGTAGTTGGTTAGGTATATATGTATGTATGTGTGTCTATGCGTGTGAAACCATTTGGATCCCTGAGGTGTGCTTCTAGTATTTTACAATCTTGTGCCAGTTTAATGACATCGGTAAATACTGACAATGTGTTATTGTGGGAGTGTTTCTTGTTACTGAGGGTATTCTGTAATAGACTGGAACTGAAGTGGAGGCATGTGATCCCATTATGTTATATGAAATATAATAGTTAAGCAGCTTAGTGGTCGTACCGATGCACGCACTCCATAAACTTCATCATTTTAGTAAAACTGCATCTTGTAACTTTTTGCAGATAAATCAAGCATCGTGTGACAACTGCCTTGCCATAATCTCACTTGCCATATGTGGAGTTACTGAAGGTGGTAAGAATTTCAATGCTAAAAATATTGTCATAATATATGTATATGTGTGTATATGTATATATTTATTTATGTGTGTATGTAAAACCCACAATTCCTTTAATGTTTGGTTAACCTCTGTTATACTGTGTTCTCTTTATTATCCTTACTAATCCTTACAGATTTTGATTCTGACTCAGGATGCATTTATTCCATAGTAATTTTGCTAATACCACATGCAGGTTGATTTTTCCACAAAGTTTCCATTAAAGTATTGTGATGCGCTCCAGATTATTCTTGCTTTAACACAGTTAGATTTTTTCCCCTCATGTTTACTTTATTTAGGAATTAGCAATGCTTAATCAATTCTTAAAATCTGGTTACACATCAGAAATTTGGAGATTACATACATATCATGCAATGTTACTCGGATACTATAAAATAGACGCTATATTAGTGATATACATGGCCCGTTGTATCCACTAGTAATGGAACATTCATTTCATGTTAGGAATCTGCACAGCTACCACGCCGTTCGTGCTGCTGGGAGATGTTCTCGACTGTCTTCCATTGGATCACTGTGATCGAATTTTTACATTTGTTGAAAAAAATGTCAGCACATGGAAATCTGTAAGTAAAAGTGTAATGTGTTCTCGGTTTCTGCTCTTCTTCTTTTAAAGCCTGTGTTATCTAGAGATCAGCCTCTCGTGCTTACTAATCCCGCTACATTTCAAATGTCTCATTAAATAGGATTTAATACTTATTGGATATAAAATATTTACTATTACTACAAACCTCTTGTTCCATACTGTTTGTTTATCCTCAAGCTGTCATGTTAATGCAGGAATCTCAATTTGCATTGTACTGTTCTTTTTAGAATACATTTTATTCAGCTGGAAAAAACTACTTGCTAAGGATGTGTAATGGTAAGTGTGTTCTATTTACATAACCAAATTGTATATAATTATATATTTTTTATATTAAATGATTATATGTATTACATTGTTGACATTTTAAAAGGACATATTTTTCAGAACTGGATAACTTTCAGGAGCCAGTGAACTATATCTTCTAACATTTTAGTGCGGTCTTTAGCCCACCTACATGGGCACAGTGTGCAATCTGCATGTATGTACAAATACATACATGTGATACATTAAAGGGTTTTCATAAAAAAACATTTACTTTCTGTTTGTTTAAAAAAATATTTTGCGCCACCCAATGTTATTCAGAAGGATATTTTGAGAATGGGGGAAAAGGGGTGATCCCCTCTCATCTTACCAACTATTGTTCAAAACTGTTTTTAGCTGGAAAATTGTTTTTTTTTATCCAGATAGTGAAAGTGCATATTGTTAAGATTTCTATGCTGATTTTTATATTTAGTGTTTTTTTTTTAAAATGTTTATTTTAGATCTTTTGCGAAGACTTTCAAAATCCCAAAACACTGTGTTCTGTGGAAGGATCCAACTATTTCTGGCACGTTTATTTCCCATTTCTGAAAAGTCTGGTAAGACGGCTACAGAACAAACATAATTTAGTTATCGACTGGCTGTATTTTTCGTTTCTTTTAATATCTTTCTTTTACTTTGTATTGAAAGGTTTGAATTTGCAGAGCCAGTTTAATTTGGAGAATGTCACAGTCTATAATGTCAATGAGCAAGAGAGTACGTTGGGACAGAAGGTAAGTGCTCATCCGCTTTGGTTTGTACTCAAGTAACAAGGTTTTGTATTAGCTCTGACATTATTTGTTGTATCCAGCAGGTGGAAGATAAAGATGATGGAATGGAAATTGAAGAAGGGGAAATGGGAGATGATGATGCTTCTACCAGCTCGTGAGTATGACAAGATCATTTGTTTTACTGAAAACAAAAACATATGACATTAGGGTCATTTAATGACTTCCTCCGTTGTAAAACTTTTTATTGAAGTCCCTGTTTATATTCTGTGATGGCTTTTTTTTCTGATGCATCGTTAAGCTGTTTGTGTTTTTTTTTCTGCTACAGGTCAATACCTATTGATTACAACCTGTACAGGAAATTTTGGTCTCTTCAGGACTTCTTTAGGAATCCTGTGCAGTGCTATGACAAGAGTTTCTGGAAAACCTTCCTCAAGGTAACCAAGCATCATACGATCACATATTACTGCATGAATGTTAAGCAGTGAAGGCACATATAACGTGTAGTGTCTTACTGTTTTACGCTCTGGCCCTTATATCCACTTTTTTCATGCAAATCCATTGAGAGATTCCTCAGAATCATCTCTGTACGTTTGGCATATCTCGCCCAAGTGTCTTACAAGAGATGCATTTGGCCGAACACATCTCCTCAGGACTGTGCAAGATTTCCAGGGGGTTTAACAAGATGCATGCATGTGCATTAGGTGTTCCCATTGACTTCAACTGCTGGGAACTGGTGCAAACTGCAGAGTAGGGGTATGGGGTGTTTTATTTCTGCTTTGGTCATTTTTAGGGATGTTCTGAATACGCAGACCTCTAGTTAAAACTGTCCGGAACAATTTTAAGGGTTTTGTTTTCCTTTCTAGTTTTCAGAGGAAGTTCTTACCATATTTAAAAGCTACAAGTTAGATGATACACAAGCATCACGGAAAAAAACAGAGGAACTAAAAGTAGAAGGAGAACATGTGTACTTTGCAAAGTTCCTGACAAGCGAAAAGGTAATCTTTGTCTGTGAGCCTGCTCTGTTGCATTAAGGGGTTGTAGTGTGTTGAGAAATTTCTGTGCAGTTCTTGGAAAGCCTGTTCTAATGTCATTGAATATCTTTCATCTGGTTCAAATGTTGTGGTTGGATAATAATTGTGTAAAATATGTTAATTCCATGTGTTTGTTTTAGCTAATGGATCTGCAGTTGAGCGACAGTAATTTCCGGCGCCATATCTTATTACAATACCTTATCCTGTTCCAGTACCTGAAGGGTCAAGTAAAGTTTAAAAGGTGAGAGCCCATGTAACGTATATCCGCCTAGATTTGACAGATTCTGCGAAAATCCACATCTTTGGATTAAGTGGGCACAGTGATGATACCCAGGATATTCAATTCTCTTCCAGCCCCTGCAATGAACTGAATAATGCAAAAAATCATACATGTTTTGTCTGTACTGTTTGTAAATATAGCGTTCATATTGTGATTTGTCTCTTATATTTTAGCTCCAATTATGTGCTATTGGATGAACAGTCAATCTGGATTGAGGATACCACCAAAATTGTCTATCAGGTTTGTATGCGTCCATGTGAAAGCTATGTAATTTAGCTGCTTGCTGTGCGTGTATGTTACTGTGTAAATCTTATTTATGTGAAGACTGGATAAATCCTGTCACAATGGCATTAAAAAAAGACTAGGTTTTATAAGTTTATACTCCAGTAGCACTATGATGTTGGTGTGAGGGTATTCTGATCCTCTGTATCATCACCTGGTTCAATAACATGGGGTTTATTTATTACAAAGGGCTGCTGGCTGGACAGTTCAATTTCAAATTCACTTTATATTATTAAGGGGTATAAAGCATATTTACATAAGAGAGGTTTCTTAAATGATTGAACTATGCATTATATAGGGCAATCTCAGTGCTTCCTGCTGAATGGATGGCCAATTGTAATGCGTTGTTAATTCACCAATTTGAAACCGGCCTCCTTGTGTCCAACTGTATTCCCTCTTCCTCGCTGTTCTTTAAATCTTTCTCCATGTTTATTTTTTTTTATCTTCAATTCCCATCTGTTTGCTGAAGAAGATGTAATTCTGGGGATTTGCTCTCTTGCTGTGTTTAGATTTTCATGCTGGACTCCATGTAGCCTCCTTGATATTGAACTATATAATAATACATCTGCTTGTCTAACCCTCTGAATGCTTCTGTCATAATGTTGTGTGATTTTTTTTACCATTAATATAGCTGCTTTCCGAAATCCCTCCTGATGGAGATAAGTTTTCAAAAATGGTGGAGGTAAGTGTCCTTATGGCATGGTGTTGGTGCGTTACACAATACATTTTGTTTAGAACTACACTTATGATGTTAAAATCTAATTTTCAGCACATACTTAATACAGAAGAAAACTGGAACTCATGGAAAAATGAAGGATGTCCAAGTTTCGTAAAGGAAAGGTAAACTTTGCATAAAAGCTTGCTTAAATAATTATGTAAACTTAAAGCCAGCATTAGATGGAGAACGGACGATCTGATGGTAAAACCTGATTTTACAGCTTTAAGGATCCCATAGGTTCAGACATACCCAGTATCTCAATATTCCCGCATTGTGGATTTAGATTCTCAAAGTTTTTTCAGTGTACAAAAATATTTTCATTTTGAAACCTTGATTTTTATTTTTTTTTAATAGACCAGCAGATGCTAAGCCAATCAAAATGGCACGAAAACGACCTGCCCCCGAGGATTTCCTTGGAAAAGGCCCAAATAAAAAGGTTTTAATGGGAAAGTGAGTTTTTTGCTTTTAATTGGTTGCTGTTTTAGTTCAGTTTTACCTGAGCCAGCATTGATCAACTATTTTTCTTTGCGGTTAATACACAACTCTTCACTTTTGACTTTGGGAAACACTGGTGTAAAGATCTCAAGAGCATTGTTATAACAACAATGGAACTTCTTTAGTACCTAAAACATCCAGTTACAGTATATTTTAATGATGAAGTCTTCTGAATATGTCCGATATTGCAGCTTCAGTGTGTTGAACCCTATTTTAGAGGGTATGGGTTAACTTACACCATTAACATAAAAAAATTATATTTCAGTGAAGAGTTAACAAGACTTTGGAATCTTTGCCCTGACAACATGGAAGCTTGCAAGCTCGAGAGCAGGTAAGCTGTGCGTTTGTGTTCTGGTTGTCTGACTTCAGCGTATCGCTCACCAGCAGTATCCCAAACAGTTACCTTTAACCCAGCTGAGCTGACCATGACATCACATTTATTCATTTATATATTGATATTAATTAAATGCCAATCACGCTTTCTGGTTCCGGTCTGTGTGTTGTGTGACAGTCATGTTGGATTGGTGGTGGAAGGGAGGTATGTTTCTCCTAGATTCCTTTCCTATGTGGAGTAACACCTGAGTCTTCCACCTGCTAGGTGATTAATTAAAGAATGAGAGGGTGGATATAAAAGGGAAGCCAGGAGGGCAGGTAGCTCTCTCTGACTGAGGACACAGAAAGCCTGTCTGTGGAAGAGACCTGTGAGTAAAGGTTGCTGGACATATTATGTTATGTTAAGTTGGCAGAGAGAAGCTCTCCAGCTGGTAGTGAGGGACATCCTATATATAGTAAGTGCCGGACAGGCAAGGTGTTTCTTTTGTTACTGTTATATTTCTTTTGTCCCTGCAACCTTTCTAATAAACCTGACCCTGTGTCAGTTTGCATGAACTGCTATTTGCCTGGTTTGATTGAAGACGGCGCTTGTCCCTTGACCTCAGCGAGGGGCGATCCCAGACCTACCTCACAATTGCTTATATTAACTGCGGTTTAATAATGCTCTATACTGAAAGGCAGGCCATCCACAATGAGAACATGTCCCTAACAGCAGTCCACGTGTCTCTCCATAAATGAAATACATTTTATTACTCCAGCTATAACCTAATCCTTGCCTTCAGTTTTCACAAAACTTTAAGTAAAAAAAATTAAAAATGAATAAACACTTAGGATTATTCTTTTATCTGTTTTTGCCCCAGATTGTATTGTAGAAAGTTTAGACTATATTTTAAAGAGAAGGAATTTAGCAATGTGTAGTCTTCTGCACTAAGCCATTATGTGTATTTCAGAGAATTTATGCCTGCTTTGGAACAGTTCTTTGAAGAGGCTATTGAACAGGCCGATCCTGAGAACATGGTTGAAAAGGAGTATAAGTAAGTATTTTATTGGCATTAGCATTCACCAACAACAAAATATTGCAATGTTGATCATAATGTCTTTAAAATACCAAGTGCTAAATGGACTAGTTCCACAGTCCGTGTGGTGCAAAAGGCTGCGAGGGCCGGTATCGAAACCATCCCATCACAATGTGTGTTCTACAAATGGTCTCTAGAAATTACTAAACAGGACAGTCTAAACACAGACATCATCGGGAAGAAATTGATGCACACGTTTTTCTTGAACAGGGCATGACTTCAAACATTTCTAATAATATATTACAATAAATAAGAGTTGCTTGCATAACGGGACATTACAGTACAATATATTTTCTAATGTAGGGACGCTTGGGTGTTTGGTTAGTGTACTTAAGCAACTAGCTTCAGACGGGAGAGGAGGAATATCGGACACTTTCATTCTGTAAAATAACACTATAGTCAGGATATACTGGATTTTACATCTCTATAGCGCTGGTTTAACCCATAAAATCGTGATTTGTTTTTTCCAGTTTCTTAATGCCTGTTTAAAAAGAATGTGACCAAAATGTGTGTGTTTCAATTTATTAAGTAAACTCCATTTGTGTTTACAGAGTAGTGAATAACTCCAATTATGGATGGAGAGCCCTACGGTTGCTGGCACGTAGAAGTCCTCACTTCTTCCTACCGACAAACCAGCAGTTCAAGAGCTTACCTGAATACCTGGAAAACATGGTTATCAAATTAGCTAAAGAATTACCTGTGAGTTGGCCTTTTGTCTACATAAATAACAAAGTAATTGTGTTGTAGAATGAAGTAACACAGTAATCCTGATGCTTTTATTGTGCCAGTAAGATATTATACGCAGCTGCAGATAAAAACTTTGAAACGGTTCCTATCTTACTGGCGTAGTGAAAGGCATGGGGACTTTGGCTGTGCTGGATCATTTTTATGCTTTCCATCCAAGGTGAAGGTGGCATCTTGGTAACACAGTGTTTATTTGTTTTAAACATCAAAGTCTCTTTGCCAATAAATAAAAAGCATGTAGAGCATTTCCAGCCTGGAAATACAAAGTTGCTTTTCCACTAGTTTATATTTATATTCTGCTCAAATTGATCAACTTTAGCCACCTTCAGAAGAAATAAAAACTGGTGAAGACGAGGAGGATGAGGATGATGAAGATAACGAATCATTGTTGAAGGAAAACAATGAGAGTAAGTATTCTTTACTTTGTGTTTGCCAAATATAACCAGTTATATTATGCTGTACAAACTGCCTACTGTGTAGTATTGTCCTATTCGGATGGTTCCTATTCATTGGTGGGAGAATGGGTTAAGGTGCTATAGTGGAAACCAGGATGAGTCTTACTGGAGAGAATGGAAAATGTGTAACAGTATGTCGACTGCCCATGTTGCACTATCCCAGTGCCAAATAAAGAAATAGGGTATTATGACAGATAATATATTTTATTACCTATGTTCCTTGAAATACAAGAAGTACAAAAAACCTTTGCTACCCTCAGACCCAGTAGAAAAAAACTAGCACAATATAGGAAACAACGTTTAAAACAAAAGGAATGGGCTTTTAAGATTGCAGACTTGGTAAGAAATTAAGTTTTAAAGTGTGATTTCTTATTTTCTTTCTATAACATTGCACTCATTTTCAGGTCCAGAAATGCTTCAGCAGAAGGTTGTGACTGGTGCGATGATAGAGTCATTTGCCAATAAGCTTGGTGAGCACTGGAAGACTCTGGCCCCTTATTTAGAGATGAAAGATGTGGACATTAAAGAGATAGAATCTGACAGCGAGGATGTAAAGATGAGGGCCAAGCTGCTGCTTGTCGCCTGGCAAGACCGGGAAGGCGTCCAGGCAACACCTGAGAATCTTATAACTGCTCTGAACAATGCACAGTTAACCGAGCTGGCCGAAACCCTCACCAATGACACCGAAAACTGCACTTAAAGTTTTCCAGCAACTATAATACTCAGTAAGAATGCAAAGTTTAGCCAACACCTTCATTGCTGCTGCCTTTGCCATGCAGCATCGTATCATACAGGATTTTTTTTATTGTTTCAGGCAGTACCAGGGGTTTTGTAGGCCAAGAACTATTTATCTATTTTGAGATGAAATAAAATACATTCCTGTTTCTTTGCGTTGCTGCTTGAACTGTGTGAGTTTTATGGTTATCTCTCTTGGCTGGTGAAATCCCAAAACAGAATATTCAGGCTTGTGACGTAGACAATAACAGGGGTTGTGATGGACCAGTCGCAAAATGCTCTACAAGCGCGTACCACCGGATATAATTGTGTCTAGTGGTACCAGGCTCCTACAGAGTATGCTCCTACAGAGCGTTCTACAAGTAATCGACTAAAATGTTATACGTATGGCTGCTACGTGTCTGGAAGGCTTTGGAGATAATTTCACTAAGTTCACCTCCTCTCATAGCAGGACATATCGATCAAAATCATTAATTTTGTTTACATTGCTTGGTAAAGGAGGTTCTACCACGGTATAATATTCGTGTTATGGTGCTAAGACTACCTTACAGGTCCTCCGAAGCTGCCAGAGAAAGTGGTATTATGAACAAAAAGCAATTCTAGTGCAAACTGAGGTTAGACCTGCAATTTAAGTCAATTCTCCTGCTCCAGGGACTGAATCCCATTATCACCAGAAAGAACAGCTTGAATCTTCATGTCTGATGAAGGGAAAGTAATCATCATAAAAAATGCCAGTGGGATTGCTGTGGGCTCCAGTAATACAAAGCACAAGTCCAGTTTATTTATACTTCTAAGTTAATTTTTAATAAACCTTAAAAGGCATATTTTAGCTATGATATGCACATTTTTGTACTTTAATATGTGTGATAGCTGATTGAGCTGTCCCCAGCAGCATTACAAGCAGGTTATAGGTCTTATAATCAATTCAGCTTGTGTTCAAGGACAAATCAAGGATGTTAGTTGTTAGGAGCCTGCCCTATTGTGGCGACTGTTGTATATAAGGCTTTACATAAAGGGAGATTGCCACAATTTAGTCAGATTAAAAAATAACAGCGTTGTTAGATGAACTTCTAATGTATCTATTAAGGCAGACTTGTGTAACACCACATACAGTGGATATAAAAAGTCTACACAATAAAAACTAATACTTTGTAGAAGCATCTTTTGATTTTATTACAGCAATTAGTCTTTTTGGGTAGGAGTCTTTTAGCATGGCACATCCTGACATGGCAATATTTGCCCACTCTTCTTTGCAAAAGTGCTCTAAATCTGTCAGATTTGCGAGGACATCTCCTTTGCAGAGCCCTCTTCAGATCGCCCCACAGATCTTCAATTGGATTCCCCCCCAAAACATCAATCTTCTTCTGTTGAAGCCATGCTTTTGTGGATTTGGATGTGTGCTTTGGGTCGTCGTCGTGCTGAAAGGTGAACTTCATCTTCAGCTTCCTAACGGACGACTGAAGGTTTGGTGCCAAAATCGCCTGGTATTTGGAACTGTTCATAATTCGCTCTACCCTAACGCGCCCGTTCCAGCTGAAGAAAAACAGCCCCAAAGAATGATGCTGCCACCACCATGCTTTACTGTGGGTATGGTCTTCTTTGGATGATGTGCAGTGTTGTTTTTGCACCAAACATACCTTTTGGAATTATTGCCAAAAAATTCAACCTTGGTTACATGAGACCATAACACATAAGAAAAGGCTTCCGTCTTGCCACCCTACCCCATTCATACACAGCCAGTACTTGCCAGATGTTCCTTTAATGTTGCAGTAGGTCTCTTTTAAGCCTCCCTGACCAGTTTTCTTGTTGTCTTTTCATCGATTTTGGGCAAATGTTTCTGTTGTGCCATATTTTCTCCACTTGATGTCTTCACTGTGTTCCATGGTATATCTAATGCTTTGGGAATTCTTTTGTACCCTTCTCCTGACTGATATCTTTCAACAATGAGATCCCTCTGATGCTTTGGAAGCTCTTTGCAGACCATGGCTTTTGCTCTGAGATGCAACTAAGCAAATGTCAGGTAAATCCTACTAGAAGAGCTGAACTTTATTTGTGATTATTCAGAGTCACTTTAAATGAAACGTGTAATGACTTCTAGTTAACATGAGTCTGAATGTGATTGGTTAATTCTGAACACAGACACAGGTGGAAAGAAAATTTACTTTTGTCTCATCAGTCACAAGAATCTGGCATTGTATCAGGGGTGTGTAGACTTTTTATATCTGCTATAACTATAGAAAAAGGTGGCATTCCCGCTGAAAAGTACTTTTCACATACATAAAACTGAACATGGATATCAAGAAACCAGAGGACAAAATGGTTCACAATTTTATTCTGAAGTTACAAAACGCCAGCAACAGCTTGAACCAAACGGTCAGGTCGGAAACGTGATTAGAAATGTCATGGGCAACAGCACTGTTACAATGAGGCAATATTCACCCCTTCTCCTTCCTGTCAGAAAAGGCAAGGACAGTTGGTACTGATGCATCATCCATGCAATATAACAATGAATGCTTTAGGTGTGCAATAAATATTCTTTAGTCCCAAATAATAAGAAAAAGGAGAAGGAAAAAAAGTGTTAACACACCACTGGACAGTGGATGGGCCACTAAGGCATTGGTATTTTTCAAATATTTAATTAAAATTTTTAATTATATTAAGACTTCAACAATACATATAGTTTTACGTCTTGCCCCCAAGCAGCAAATTCTTTGGGCGCAGCTGAACGGGTAGAATGGAAACTGTAGAGCGAACTGAGCAGACAATGCACAATTCCATCTCAAAAGGGAGAAAGAGGTACTGGAGTAAAAACAACAAGGGACTCTTAAGTGATCCTAAATAGGGAACATTTATTTCACACCTAGGTAAAGATGACTAAAATGGCAAATGTCATTATTGTTCGGTTTCCTCATCAAGCGCTTCAATTCGGCGAGGCCCGTATAGTAGAACATAAGCTATGTGCCAGTCACCTCCTCCAGACAACCTCAGAATATCTTCTGGAGTCACAATGCTTACTTTATCATCATCAAACTTAATCCATTCATCTACAAGAAAGAAAAATTATTTGCAAGCACAAGTGGCACCTTAAGAGTTATTTGATCTGTAACAATATAAACATGTATGCATTTAATACACTTCTAACTCACACGGACAATTAAAATACAACACGGCACTCAGATCTTTGTTTCATACAGAAATCATAAATGCACTGCTGGCATATAGAGGTTTTCTACATATGAAGTTATCTCCCGTTAGTTTGGTTACAGATCCAACCAGCACATTGCACAGAATATGGTACTTGATCTTTGAACACACATTTATTAGTAAACTATACTGGTGCACTAGGTGGTGATCACCATGCACATCCTACCAAAAAGTATGACATCATAGTAAAAGAATCTCCCACACATATAATTACCCTGTTTTCTCTTAACCCAGGAAACATAGTGCCCTGAAGAACTCGATCTTCCTTGATGAGTAAGAACTGCCTGCAGCTCATAATAACCACAATTATTAGAACCAACACCTGGAAAAGAGACAATAATGAAATAAATATATATACATATATATATGTTGCAAAAGGCATCTGCAAGCAAAGAATTCTGTAATAAGCTGGTTCATAACATTCCATGATTGTGTTGCTATTGACATTAATTTGTTTGCAGTGTTGTGTTTGTATCACCAATGGTTTTTTTGTTCTTTTCCACAAACAAGTCCATTTATGGTAGAGATTACTTGGCCTGATGTAACAAGCGAAGTGAAAATGCCAGGGCTTAAAACAATTGTAATGCAGCAATGCAAGCCAAACACCAAATACAAGATAAACACCAACAAATGGCAAGCTATCCAATTTAGAACGCAGTAAGATTATTGTAAGCTTTCAGCCACGTCTTAACACTTCTCATTTTGGGTATTTAAAAAACACTCCTTGCTACAAAGTGCAAACACCAGGTTAAACGATCAATCACTTACGACTGTGTGTCCTTTACTTTTTTGCGTCATCGACAGGTTAAACTACCCAAATGCCTGTCACTACTTAAGTGTGTTATATTTTACTTTCTTTCTTTCTGCTCCACTAACCACTTATCTCCTATATCTGCCCTCTCACTCGCCCCTGTGGTGTCCTAATATATAGACAGTTAATTACCTGATGTATTTAAACATGCCAGTAGAGGGCACCAAACTGTGGATTCCTTTAGTACCCACTACTCCCCATTAAACCATTCCAAATCCCATCCCACTCCATCTCTCTGCCGTCACAGCTATCCCAGTACCTCTACACTAAACCTTTATGTGTGAAGCCTTCTGTCCCCCACATATTCTTCCCTATTCCTATCACTCTCAACCACCAAACTCAACCAACATGCTCAACCTAACGAATCTTATTCCTATCATCTCCAACCCTAAACTCCCTCCCGCCCTAACAAAGGCTCTCCTCCTCACTTATCACCTCTTCAAGATTTCACTCGGGCTGCCCCAGATCGCTGGAATCTACTCCCAATGAACTTTCAACATTCACCCTCCCTCCCCACATTCAAGAAACCTCTCAAAACCCACTTCTTCAGAGAAGCCGCACCATCTTAGCTGCTAGAACTTCCTTGTCACAACCAGCACACCTCTCACACTTTCTCTGTGCCTTATGTTTGTCACCCCATTCCCTGAAGATTGTAAGCTTGTATCGTTTGTCTTAGTCTGTCAATTCTTGTCATATCCCTTGAATATATGTATTGTATTAAGCGCTGCGTAAACTGTTGGCGCTATATAATAAAAGATAATAATAATAATACACGAGTCTAACACACAGACAATATATTCACGATATTACAACCATGGGGTAATCGTTCTTCTGCACTTACCATCTGGAAAGGCAAACGGTTCAAACCGAGCTTCTTTTTGCACCACTTTGTTTGCCTAGAAAGAAAAAAAATGTATTATTTCTGCAAAGTTATGTTTTATGTATTTATATTTGGATCAAATGACGATAAAGTCAATAGACAATCTTTAAAAACTTTCTTAAATCTGTGTCTTTGGCCAACTTGCAACAATGCTTACTATGAACTGTAATTTGCCATGTGCTTACTTTCTGTGGTTGTGCAGATACTTTTTTATCTTCTAACTCCTTAAACTTGGAACGATATGGCACCATTTTTTCCTGAAGTTCCGCAGTGCACAACTCGTATATATCCAGCATAAGAGGAAATTTGACATCCTAGGGGAAAGAAGTAAAGCAACAGAATAAGAGCCTGCTTGGTGGAAATATTAAAAGGGGAGCTACTACATGTGGCTTAATGTGTATTGATTTATGGCATTTCTAATCAAACGATCTGAAAGAGACAACATCACAATATTGTTTGCGGGAGACCATTCTCAGTCTACTGTTATTATCACGAAGCTGCAGGGCTGATAAATGCAGACTGTGAGGCACTGATGCCCAACATTTTCCTTGCAGCGTCTTAATAAAAGAGCACGTGCTTTAACTGCGTCATACCAACAAAAACTTGTAACACTGGTGCATAAATCATTCTTAAGGAATAAAAGTTCCAGTGTCACAAACACAATAAATTAATCCCAATATAAAAACACTTGAAACAAAAAGACAAACTTTCTGCTACATTAAACTACCTCGCACTGCAAAGATTCTGGACACTCCATAACACAGATTATATATATATATATATATATATATATATATTATATACACACACACAGACATACACAGTAGAAGGAGCAGCAGGGATTAATCCATACCTTAAGAACTTTGGCATTTACAGATTCCTTTTCTTTGTAAAAGAATCGGACCATTTGGATTGTCAAGTAAGCAGGTGCACGGCTGATTTTAGCCTGAAATATAAACATCCATGTTACAAAATACAGCAAGAGCAAACAACATCAGCGTACGACATTACAAACACCGGAGTCTTAGGAAAACACATTGGATTACAGTTTTTGTGTAAGGCAGACCATATTCCTAGTTTACAAAACACTCACCGTTTTCATATATAAAGCGTCTCTTTGCAATGAAGGAGAATGTTTGGTAATTTCATCTTGAAGACGCTGAAAGGCACAATATGAAGCAAGGTGTCAGAATATTACAGACAGCATGACCAATATATACTGTATACACACACACACTATGTCAAAAAAAAAAATAAAATATATATATATACACACACACACACAATAATATATCTCACACAAAATATAAATTGAATGACAGTCAGTTTGATCCCCAGATTAACGGATACGTTGGCGTTTCTCACCAGTTTGAGTCCTGTAAACAGATATTTCACTTCCTGGTTTATGAAGCAGCTGAGATTAAGCTGGTTTTCTTTGCTTTTTGTGACTCCCTCCTCTTCTGATTCAATGCATTTCATGCTTTGGGTGCCATTAAGGAAGTTATTTGGTAATTGGTTCCTTAAAATGTATTGGTATCTTAATGAAGTTCATGTTGTATAAAAATAGGTTACATATAATACATGTATTGTCATTACAAAATTCTAAATTATTCCATTTAGGTTATACATAACAAAAAATAATGCACAAGAAAAAAACTGCAATACATGAAACTTAAATTAGTTCATTTTTTTTCTCTGTATATGAAATTTATGTATTTCACAAATATATAATCTCAGAATTTACATTTAGAATAATCAGAATCTTAGCACTGCCACCAGAAAGAAAAAAATCATGGAATCCATTCCAAAGAAAATAAAAAAGGATGTAAACAGAAAAGGATACGTCGTCTCAAATTCAATGCCAAAAAACTGATCAATAAAGCTTTTCTTCTTAGCAACAGATGCTGCTGCTGCGGCGGAATCTGTCTGAAATGGTTACAACACGGATTTAATAATAAATGCATAAAAGGTGTGCAAACATGATCGATACGAGTTACACCAGCACTGCCACTAACGCGAGGAAGAAGGAAAGAGGGAGATGGCGAGCGACCAGTGTTAGGATCCTAAGAAGTTTAGATGCATAGAACATGTCCTACCTTCTTCTAACCAAGATTTCATTGTATTTCTACACAGATTTTTAGAATACATTCTTTTAAATTCTCCTCCTCGTTAGAAGGGGATACTGGCTGGAATAGGTTTTGGGGAGGAAGCCGTCTATAATATTGTGCTCCAGTAGCTGTGTAACAGACTGATCTCACTGCAGCCAGCTCATCATTTTCTGCCTTAGCTGACTTGCGGTGCCAAATATAAAGGAGTTACCTCCATATCGACATCCCCTTCTGCTGGTTCTAGCTTCTGCTGTAGCACCTTCATTACTTCCATCCAACATTCATTGGCATCCTGAAAGACACACGAGGTTGGGATTGTCCTTGGTTGAATCACTGACATAAAACCACGGCCCCATGGCTACTTAGAAGCTGGAACAGTAAAATGTCTACCTGCTGCATATACTGTCCTTGGTCGCCTTTCTCTGCAAACTGCGGGAAGGCCATATGTAGGAACTGGAGAAGAATGATCGGCGGGATACTAGAAGCAGTTTTGTCCATTGATTCAAACAAGTCTCGAAGTGCTGTATAAAAGAGGTAAACAAGACCACTGATAACTGTGCGTCGTAAAGGGTTAATGTATCTTAATATATAATGCAATGTGCTGGTATGATATTTAAAATAATGGTTAAGATAAAAATATAAAGGCACAACAAACCTGCGGTGATATACTGAGCAGAGGCCAATTCACCGGAAGCTCTCATGGCACCGGCATACCTAAAAAAAACAACAAAACACAACACGTGTTTACAATGTGAAAACAACTAAGAAATGATACTGTAGTTTTATGCTTGGCTGGTTGTAGGGAGTATTTTCCTTTGTGCCATTCATAGCATGGCCTACGCTGTGAAGCTTTCATACAAGGAAGAACCAATAATATGAAATGTTATTTAGAGCATCATTGATCCAATAACCGTATGATAACCGGACCGTTGGAAATGATTTGTAGAACAGGGTAGCTAGTTCCAAGAGAATGAATAGGATTGTATGTAAATCAAGGACAGCAGGAGACACTGCTACACAGAACTCCGCACAGTTCTCCCACCTCTTAAGTGATTCCTTCAGCTCAGGCACCGAGCGCAAACACTGGACTGTAGCATTCATATAACAAGTGTTTCCAAGGTTAGTTAAACCACAAGGCAGCTCCATCTACATGGAAAAGAAGAAGCAAGGAACCTATGACGTTAACTGTCATTTGCAATACACATCCTCCTGACAGTCAAAGGTCATTACATTTGTGTTTTAAATAAAGAAAAAAGCAGCAGACTACTATGCGCTAGTCCTTGTACATGAGATCTACAGAACAGCGCTACGTAATTTGATGGCGCTATATAAAACACTACATAATAATAATCTACTTACAGCAGACGCCAGCTGCTCTTCTGTCATATCTTCAACAAACACAGGCCTCACTGCAGGCTCCTCGGGAAGAGCCTCAGCCGAACCCATCATCAAAAAGCTCATATCCTGAAAGCAAACTCATATTAAGTCACAGCTGTGATGCATCGCTTACTGACTAAGCAAACTGTTTTAATGAACGCAAAAAAGGCATTTACGCTCCTGCTGCCCCCCCATGAAAGACAAGCTTTCTGACAGCTCCAATCATGCAATGTCATTTGTCTGGAAGTGTCCTCCTCCTAGGAAAATGATGTCATATGTAGCCAATAACTGGTATCTCATGTTTCTATGACCTATATCCTTTTAGCAACAATATACAACGTTGTTTATACATAATGTTTACATCATAGCATTTGTAATCATGCGTGCTAGATTCTCAGATTCTGCACTGTATATGTAAGAGAGGTTGCAGGTAAGAGTACTAATGATATAAATCCACACACTAAAGTGTTCACATACAACCCTATTTCTGCATTAAAATACACTTCTGATACTACATCACGCGCAAACATCGCGGTCCGCAAGCACTATTCGGTACTTACGTTTTTTAACTTAATTTTACCCCATTCTTCATCCTGTGTTAAAAAAAAACAAAAAAAACCTGCATAATGTATACATAGATATTACATAAGATGTATGGCATTAAATATATATTAAAGAGCTTGGACTGCTTTGTCCTGCTGCCAATAACCAAAGACTGTTTCAACTATTTATTCCAAATATTATCATATTCATAGTTCTTAAGAGTTGCCTGCAAAGTTTTTCTATGAAAAGCTTTTGATCAACAAACAAAACAAAAAAGATGTCAAGAATTGCTTTTCTTCCCAAAAATGAATAAATACAAATTGTTAAGACATCATCCGTGGCTTTGGCGCCACAGCGTACCTTCAGCGTCCCTCCTTTCACCATCACTTTCTGTCTGTCTGGCTGAACTCCGGTCAGAGCAAAAAGCTGGGCCTTGAAAACCATAGGGGGCTCGTCGGAGTTCAGTTCCACGTTCTCAAACTTCTCCTTTCCCCACTTGACGTTCACTAGAAGTGCAAAAGAAATCACACGCTTTACTCACAATAAATAAACGAGCAGGCGGTTCTGTCCATGGGATCTGCTGTATTCATAGAGAAGCCGGGAAGAAGCTCTAGCAAGCCTGCAGCCAAAAAAGAACTTTACATTCAAATGAGCGGGGCGGCTTTATCTTAACGGGAAGCCCAGACGTCATCTGGAGCAATAAAGCGCCGGTGTTTCTTCAGTGCTTGCCTATCTTGACCATATAGGCGAAGGCGCCGGGGAATTGCATGACAAATATTTTGACAAAGTTAACGTATCTGAACTTTCCACTCAAAGGAAGAACTCTGTTTTGGTGATCCCAACGCCACAATACGTCGCCACTCTGTTTCAACGCAATATTTACGGAGTTACTGATGAAAACGATGCGGCTGCCCCAGGTCTATCGGAGTAACACGTGACTGTACGTGATTGTCACACATAAACATAACAGCTTCGGCAGCAGACACACAATGATGACAAACATCGCATGTATGTGGATGTACACTGCTGCAGGGACAAGCAAAGATTGACTGAGAATGTGTCAGATGTGGCAATCATACACAACGGCATCTGATCCTGTGCCAAAAACACACAAACACCACACACACACACACACACACACACAAACACACCACACACACAACAACACACACCACACACACACACACACACGCCATTATTCGCGGTAGAACACGACCCGTGTAAGCGCAGAATGAAGGGAGTGTGCGGGTACCGCTGGGATAGATAGAGGATAACGGCATTTTATGGGACTTAGGCGCCTGGAGGCTCTCGAAATGTTCATAATAAATAAATGTCAGTCACCCCTCCCCCGTACAGGTAACTTCGGCCTCTTAGCGAGCGGCTCAAGGCAGAATACCACCCGTCCCCCTGTCCCGGAGCCCCGGGTACCTGTATAGAGGGGCATGATGGGATTGGAGCTCTACAGCAGGTTAATCTGATGATGTCTGCCACTCGCCAGGGCCTCGCTCTCTAGACGTCTCATTCAAACAGGGCCCCGCACAGCGGTGACACTGCGAAATCACACGGCGAACCCAAATGCCAGCCAATAAGAACAAGCCGTGAAGTGACTCAGCCAATCACTGACCAGGAGGCCGACGGTGCCACCAATCACTATGCGGAAAGCACAGAGTCTGTCAAATCATTGCGAGCTTCCTTCCTCTGTTCACCCGGAAGGAATAAGATAGCTGCTTCCGCAGGAGTCACGTGTAGAGTGAGAGTCACGGCTCCGGTGGAAGTTGCTTGTCGTTAGCGTTATTAGTCATTCTTGGGTGGAACAGCTGGCCTTAAAGCGGAGTCATTTCTACTTGATGGCGTATTTTAGCTAAATAATGACGTTGCTTCCTTTTTATGTATTTAATCAAACAATAGTCTACCAGGCTAATTATCGACAAAAAGAGCGTTCCCTTTTTAGGAGATGATCTGTTGGTTATCTAAGGGCTTATAGTCTAAACTTTGAGCTGCTACATTTCGTTTTACTTTACTGAGACGCTAGTGGATAAATGGAGAGGCCCCCAGCAGAAGCGGTTAATAATGTGCGAGAACTTAAGTATGCAAATGGTGTAGACATAAAGCTATCTTGAATCTAAGGTGAGACCAAGGACTGATTAACCCCTCCAATGTACTGACAATCTTCATACTTCCCTGTTCTAGAGCAGCACTATTTGGGGTCTTGTACCTAAAGCATGAGTTGGCAGGGGAGATGTGACCTGCGTTCACTGAATTCACCAAGCATTATGAAGGACCTTTCCCATCAAGTTTCCCCTGTAAGGACTGTCCTAACGCTACATAATACATAGTTCAATGGGCATCCCAAGCATATTCAGCAAGGTTAAGGCCAGGGGTCATTGTGTGCCGGGCAAGTTCTTCCACTCCAAACCCACCAAACCATGTCTTTATGGTCCTTGGTTTGTTTACTTGGACGCAGTTACGCTGGAATAGAAAAGGGTCTTCCCCAAACTCCTACCACCAAGTTGGAAGCATAGCGTTGTCCACAATGTCTTGGTATGCTGAAGCATTAAGCCTTTACTGGAAACGAGGAGCCTAAACCCTGAAAACAGCCCCAGATCACTATGCCTCCTCCACCAAACTTTCCAGTAGGCACTATGCATTGCGGAAGGTAGTGTTCTCCAGGCATCTACCAAACCCAGACTAACCAATCAGACTTCCAGATAGTGAAGCATGATTTGTCACTCCAAAGAACACGGTTCCACTGAGTAAAAAAGGAAAATTGGTGCCCAAACAACTTCTGTCCCTCCTACTACAAATATATATATTAAAAATAACATTCCTTATAACCGATCCAAACCTCAAGATTAAGGAAAAACAAAGTGTGGCAGGTTAGATAGCATTTTATCCCAATATAAAATTTTAAAAAAACAACTATGGATGCGGGGTATTATTCTTCATAGGCTGTTGAACATAAATCAGGGTTGACATCTAATTTGTGGCAGAAATCCTAAGTAAAATTGTATATAGATATATACACTCACTGGCCACTTACATGTTAAATTGCTTATTAACACAAATCGTTAATCAGCCAATCACATGGCAGCAACTCAATGCATTTAGGGATGTAGATGTGGTCAAGACAACTTGCTGAAGTTTAAACCTGAGCATCAGAATAGGGAAGAAATGTGATTTAAGTGACCATGGTTGTTGGCGTTGGTCTGAGTATTTAAAAAAACTACTGATCTACTGGGATTTTCACGCACAACCATCTCGATGGTTTACAGAGAACGGTCTGAAAATGAGAAAATACCCAGTGAGCGGCAGTTGTGTGGATGAAAATGCCTTATTGATTTCAGAGGTGAATTGGCAGACTGATAATAACCACTTGTTACACCCAAGGTATGCGGGATACCATCTCTGAAATCACAACACGTCAAACCTTGAAGCAGATGGGCTATAGCAGCAGCAGACCACTCCGGGTGCCACTCCTGTCAGCTAAGAACAGGAAACTGAGGCTACAATTCGCACAGGCTCACCAAAATTGGACAATAGAAGACTGGAAGAACATTGCCTGGTCTGATGAGTCAATTCCAGCTGCGACATTCAGATGGGGGTCAGACTTTGGCGTAAACAATATGAAAGCATGGATCCATCCTGCTTTGTATCAATGGTTCAGGCTGGTGGTGTAATGGTGTGGGGGACATTTTCTTGGCACGCTTTGGGGCCCTTAGTACCAATTGAGCATCATTTCAATGCAACAGCCTACCTGAACATTGTTGCCGACATGTCTATCCCTTTATGACCACAGTGTACCCATATTTTGATGGCTACTTCCAACAGGATAATTCACCATGTCACAAAGTTCACGTCATATCAAACTGGTTTCCTGAACATGTCAACGAGTTCCCTGAACTCCAATGGCCTCCACAGTCACCAGATCTCAATCCAATAGAGCACCTTTGGGATGTGGTGGAACAAATCTGCAGCAACTACGTGATGCCATCAAGTCCATATGGACCAAAATCTCTGAGGAATGTTTCCAGCACCTTGTAGAAAGTATGCCAGGAAGAATGAAGGCAAAAGGGGGTCCAACCCAGTACTATCAAGGTGTACCTAATAAAGTGGCCAGTGAGTGTATATATCTTTTACTGCTTTTGTAAAATGTATACTACATGACATACTATAGAAAAGTGCTAGAAAGAGACAGCCCTGTAATTGAAAAAAAATATATAATTGTGTGGGTGCTAAACAGGGGGCCTTTTCTGGATAACAAACATATGCTAAAATGGCAAAAAGCTCCAATCAGATAGTGAAGTAAAATGTGCTTGAATTTTTATACGCATTAGCAATGGGTGTGACAAAAACCTAAACTCAAGCTCTTGAAGAGATATCCACAGAGCTTTGGTCATACAATGTATGTACATTGCTGAATTTTATATATATATATATATATATATATATATATCGCCCCGATCAGCCATAACATTACCACCTGCCTAATATTGTGCAATATGAGCTACAGTAGCTTGTCTATTGGATTTGACCACACTGGCCATCCCCCACATGCATCAATGAGCCTTTGCCACCCATGACCCTGTCACCAGTTCAGCGCTTTCCCTTCCTTGGACCACTTTCGTTAGGGCTGATCGATGAAGCATTAGTAAATCTCCAACATGTATATTTGTTATGATAATTCTCTGGTAATCACCAACATTTACTCAGACCCCACATTACCCGGTTTGTATGTATGGAGTGGGTTACATCCAGATATCCCAAATTCATGTCACAGGATTGTTGAGCTGCTTGGCAAATACTAGTTTTCTAGTTTGGGTACAGTTATGCTGAATAAAACATCGAAAGCGGTGGTCAAT
Source organism: Spea multiplicata (assembly GCA_009364415.1). Taxonomy (NCBI): domain Eukaryota; kingdom Metazoa; phylum Chordata; class Amphibia; order Anura; family Pelobatidae; genus Spea; species Spea multiplicata. The sequence continues at coordinate 126,852 of VKOC01046979.1, forward strand.
AAATATCATGATGCTTTAACATGTATTCTTACTGCGTTATACCAGGTAATCAGTAACAAAACTTGATGGCCTATGCCTTTTATCTCTGGTAATTTGATTGTAGGTCCGGCTGGTTGGAAAATACCTTGAGAAGCCATAAATGTCCTTCTGTTGCTAGTACTCGGCAAGTGTACTACAAATGTTTATATGTAATATATTGCGATATGCATACCAAGCGCACATGGTTCACGATAATAGGGAGCGATGCTTCAAGTTTAAAATAAGATAAAAAGAGAATGTGTTATATACTAAGGTTTCCTGACATTTATGATATATTGAAGGCTGTATTAGATAAGTTTCTCGGTGGACTACACTCCCTCTAAACAAGTGGTCCTCAGGGACCTTATTACATCAACAAATGGAAAAGACCAGTAGTCACCATCGAATGCCATATTTAGCATATGGGGTGTGTGGCAGCTGGAGCACAGTGGAGCTGGGTCCTTGAAGACTTGCGTAGTGGGGGGTTGCCTTTTGGCTACCACCCCTCCTTGAATACTTCAGGGTGCCAACGTGGCAGTGAAGGGGGGGTTGCAGAATATCTGTCCCTCAGGCTTCAGCCAGGGAGAGGCTGAATATGTACAACCCTAGAAAAGGAAGAATCTGGTCTCCACTGTGGTCCCACATCTTTTGGAGCACTTTTTCTCTCCATGAGGAGGGGACCCATGAGGTAGCTTGGATTCTTACAAATATATTTAAAAAAAAAAATCCACCACGTTCTACTATTCAAAGTAATTTCCTGTTGTAGCATTGCCTATAACTTTATAGCACCAACCTCAAACACTGCTGTGTAAATATCTATATATTTTTTATTTTTCTTTCCGATTAGATTATGCAAGAGAAACGGCATTATGGCAAAACCAACCTTTTGGGGTTTTCCGTGAACGCAGAATAGAACGCAGCATGTCATTCACTACACACTAGCCATAAGAAACAGTTGTTCTATAAATAAATTTTTATTTCTTTTCAAATAATCACACAGTCATTAGCATATTAATAACAGATATGTTTATTACATATCCATCAGTGCGGATTCAATACCACTTGGAACATGCAAATTGCCTTCAGACAAACCAGTTTCCAGTGCTTTTTTGTTTGTTTTCTTTTTTTATTTTTTTTTGTGTAATACACAAAACTGCAAAGCAATTTATAAATTACTTAGGAGGTATTTGGTAAAAAAAAATTATATATATAATTTATAAAAACCAACCATTATTGCCCATATCTTTAATCATCTCTGCTATTCAGCAAGACCCTTTTAGTTTAGATTTCCTATACTATCTGTTCATAAAACAGAAAACTCTTGAATTATTGTTGTAACGGTTTGAACTATTTTTACGCGCCGCAGATTTATTAAAACAAACCATATCAGGTAGTTTTGATCAGTGATTGCATATAAAAAAAATAGATATGTCTTCGAACAATTTGTAAAAACAAAAATAAAAGGATTTTGGGGAATTTACATTTGATTGCTGACATAAAAGGTGGTTCAGAAGAAAGTAGTAGTCCTACTTTAGAAGTAGTAACTGATACTATAAGGTTACTATTCGACAACTCAAGTTCAGCTGTTTAAGTTCTCGTGATCCTCCGCTGGTTATCATGGAAGAGGCTTGGTTCATTACACAAAAAAGGTTAAGCTGCTGATTGCTTCTCCTTACTCTATACAGTCTTTTGTAAAACACATTTCTCCCTCAAGTTATAGTAGTTTAACAAAAATTTAAACTAGGGAGTGAATGGTATAACCTTACAAAGAAAATGAAAAAGAAACAAAAACAGGTCTTGTGCCCCTACAGACATGGCAGTAAAATAACTCAAAGGCACTAAGAACAAAAGCAATACCCAAATAAAAAGTGTTCTAACAATAATTTACAATTTCACACAGTGCATACAATTTTTTTATATGTCCTTTAAGTTAATGTTCTGTATCATTAAAAACCATAAGGCAACACATTACAGAGTAAACGAAATGATGTACCCAAAACACATTTTTTTGTTTTGTACTGTTAAGATTTCTAATGCCTCTATTAAAACACAATATGGCTTGGCAAAAAAAATTAAAAAACACAAACATTAAAAAATTAAAATGCATAGTTTTGACCTTTCACCTTGATGAACAACTGTATAAAATTTTGCCCCCCTGTCTGCGTTTATATTGTAAGGCCGACAGAAGGTGTAAAGTGAAGGCACTAGAGTTCAATTTGCCGCTGATCTTCTTGCACATTGAACCTGCAGTCTTTGCAAAACTGGCACAGATTGCGTAGGAATAGCTGCAGTTCTCATTTTGAGACATATTCATTTGCTCCCCCTTTTGTGCTTGGCCTTCGATATAAATGGCAATCCATTTATAGATGTAGTAGCGCCGATCTGTATGTATGTAAGGAAGGCTGCATTCCATCTCAACCGACAGGCTTTGATAGATATCCACAGACACTTTTTGAATAATATAAATATATATGAATATATACGTAGCTAAGCTTTGTTTTACTTGCATTACATAGTAATCATTCATCTAATCTACATTGAGGCAAACCCGCAATAAAGAAAAAAAAGTCACAGCATGCTTCTCGTGCTAAGCAAGGGGAAATGGAACTGCAGTCTTAACCCTGAAACCTGTAATACAGATGGCAGAAGGAATGGCTGTCTGTCTGAGCTGCTTCGAGATGTGATGGAAGACCCAGTCCACAGAACCGTGGGAAAGGTGTGCTTAGCTGTACAAGAGAAGGAAAATTAGTCAATCCTAGAAAATGGGTTTTACTAATTTTAAAAGATGATATTTTAAGGTTGAGAAATAAATAAAATGCACAGTGAATATATCACTGATTTTGTCCATCTCTGTTATTGAACATTTGCACAAAAAGTAGGTGTGCGTTATACTGTATTAACGTTTAAATATCCTTTAAATAACCACATTACAAAAGTGAACTTACAACCGTTTTTCACTTATATCTCGAGTCTGAAGAATACAAACGTAACAGTTAACAGTTTATGAAGAGGAATCATCGTTCTCCCACGCTATCGATCTGTAAACTTTACCTGGCTTTTCCGGATGCTGTTTTTGACGGCTTTCGGAAGGACTGGTTTGCTGATCTCGTAGACATCGTTCTCGGAGACACACGAACAAAGTTTGTAGGTGGTGTTTTGGGGATTTTCTTCACCAAATGTGACACCCATTTCTTCTGTTCATCCTGAGTGCTTGCCAGCAAAAGCATATCCCGTGCAGAGGTCACATCATAACTCACTAGATACAAAAACAAACAAGAAACATACGTTTCTAATATGTGGAAAATGAAATAACAAAAAGAACTAAGTTGTATCACCCATAGTAAAAAACTGCCAAATGGCCCATGAGGCACAACAGAGACGTTTCCTAAATGTTTCCCAATTATCTTACTGACCTTTGCAAGGCGCAATCAACTCTTCCTTTTTATCCAAGTGATCTCTGTGGCACTTTACATGGCACTTTCGGCATTCCAATGCTGGAGGTGGTTTGAAAACATGCCACAAAGGTTTAGCACAAGCTTCACAATTTGCTGGAAAGTGGTAAAGGGTAGGAATGAACTCGTGGCCTTTATGATTGAGAAAGTTTGTCTTCTCCATTTGCTGCGCAGGTTCTAACTCTTGGTCCTTCCTACATTCACCCTCATTGGCATAGAGTATCTGCAAGGAGAACAACAAATGCATAATTACATATCTATTCCCAGGTGTATTGACAATTGGTTTTTCTAAATCTTAAATGTTGCTTTTTGTGTCCCCCTAGCCCCCTTTGGCTTCTGCATTCAATTATGTGATTACATATATAAAAAAGTAACATAATGTGTAACACTGCATCACACTGTTTTGATCTAACTTGCAGCTAGACGTAAACCACACGGAACGGGTTTTGAGCTTACAAACCTAACTGACTTTTGCTTTTGACTGAATTACAGCCCCGCGTAGCATTAAAAGGCAGCATAGACTTCAGTCTCAGTACACATGTTATTAATAGCGTTCCATTACATAACGAAGGCCCCTCCTCTGCTGCAGGAAGAGTTTGGCTGGCCCTGTATAATGTATAGTTAATGAGTGAGATTTCTTTAAAGTCTCATTACACGTTCAATAATACAATGCATCCCCACATTCAGACAGAAACTAAAAACTTCCCACCCATCAGCTCCTAATCTTATTTGCCTCTCTTAAATTCCACCACCCAATCTTTCCCATTAGCACATAGTTTGTGCTCTATATTAGTTCATAGATAGATAGAGTTAAACCACCACTCTCCAGGAAACTATCCCTTTAGGGAATAAACTATATATAATATATTGTTACCTGAAATATTCTAGGGATCTCTTCAGTGTTTGCTCGATACACATCTCCTTGTGTCACAGGGCGGACATGGAAGAGCTTACTGATAAAGCACAAAACACGCATGATTAAACTCGATTCTTTTCAAACCAGTAAAAGCAAAAGCTTTACATATTTATGGATACGCATAACAAAAGTTGGTAGAGGTAGCAATGCATTGGCTTTTTTTTTCCAAGAAGCCACAACCCTATTTCTGGCAGGAACACGGTATGAGAGATAAACGTATTCTGAATTAATGGCACACTTGTATACACTTAAAGTGTTTGTGAAAAGCATACATCATCATTAGAAATATATCTTACCAATCAGAAGATTAGTGTACTTACTCGATATCTAGTACCATGAATGGGTTGGACTGTTCCTTGTTCTGTTCGTCGTTGTAAAAAAGAATCTTTTTACTACTAACCACCACATACTGTAGAGAGAAGGGAAATTGGAACTTGTTATACATTTGGCAGCCAACTAAACCGCAGTTAAGTACAGTGTATAGTGTAAACGATCATCATGATATTCATGCATTTGAATTGTAACTTTAAAAAAAGATCGATACCTGTTTCTTCCACCCATATCTTTTGATGTTCCCTCTGTTTGGTATGGAGAGCCAGCCTTCAATTCTTGACTCTAGATTACAAAAGAAAGTCGATTGAAACCAAGTTATTTCTGTCACTTGCCTGGCAACCGGAGCGCAGTGCGATAAATAGTAACATGCAGAATGAAAACAGAATAGCAGAGAATGCAGACGCTGGACTCTCGCCACTTCATGCGCGGAAACAAAAACTCGCTAAGAACGACGCAAGTCGAACATGAAGAGAATTCAAAAACAAAGACAAAAGAAGCCAAAAGGTGATGCTAAATACAAATGGAGACTTGAAACATAAATGAAGGCATGAAGTGTAACAAGCAACCGATGTTCAACACATAGCAGGCAGGAAATGCTGTGTTCCATTTACTCACAGAGATTACAAGAATAGGAAAGAAATAAGGAATGCAGGAAGACTCGACTAGACGGAGAATAAAAGACAAACATTTTGTTTAGTGTGAAGAACAGGTTGGATCATTAGAAATTCACCATTCACATGGTTTGTGTACTTGATATGCTTAGCGCTGCTATACTAACTCCCATAGACAGTTATTCTATACCCAGTACTACTAACAAAGGCACTGCAATGACACACACACACCTACGAAACGATGATCCACCAACACCACTGTGTGCTAGCAAAATGAAACAAAATATTTTGGCACAATACGTCTGCTAATGTCATAAACAAACGTTGATCCATCCAACGCATAAGACTATTGCAGTTGTTTTTGAACTTCCCTAAATACAATATAGGGTTCAGAAACCACCCAACACACCTGGCTGGCAAAATCAGAAGAGTATTCTATACAAGACTAACCAGAGAGCGATCGTAAGTAACCGTTACGGTCTGACCACAGAATGTGTTGTACACGGCTACATTCTTGGAAGAGAAATGAATGAATAGTAGATTTTACCGATCTGCATAATAAAAAGGTTCATTTCCAGACTATAAAAGAGGAAGCGAGTATTGGAAGAACGGAATTATAATTCTTCCAGTGGACTGATCCATTATTTCAAATCGTTTCTATTAAAATTAAAAATAGTATTGCATTGCTCATTTTACATTTTTTGTGCCCCTTTGTGCCATTAGCAGTAAGATATTTGCTTTGCCCCAGAACTCTATGAAGATATCTTGAAAAACAAGGTAGTAAACGAGAGATCTATGTTTAGAGAACGAAACATTATCTGCTGTAGGAAATGAATGAAGGCACCATACTGAATAAATATCCCCTATTAACAGTACAAAATTGAAACTTACCCCCGATAATTCCATCTGCGTCATCTGGCTGTAGGCTGGCAACGCTGGTAGAATCCATACGCAACTGAAGGTCTGCAAGCCTAGCACGCAACTGCTCAATATCACTTTCTTTACTGTCTAGCTGCATCTGCAGGTCGTTCCTGTTACTGCTTTCTTCGGTCAGTTGCTGGAAAAATGCAGTTAACATGAAGTATTAAAAAATACCAAAAAAACCCTAAAATGACAAACATTCATAAATAAATTCATAAATTCATGTGGAGCATGAAACGGTCTTACCATTAACATGTCATCTAGTTCCTTCTGGTACTTGGCTACCATCTGGTTATATTTCTCCTTCTCCTGGTTCAGGTCCAGTTGTAGCTTTCTATTTTCCTTCTCTTTCTTTCTCAAATCTTGCGTATTTGCTTTCTTTCGGTCCAATTTGAAATCTTTTCTGTTCATTATTTCAGCTAGTTTGTTCACAGCCTAAAGACAAACAAAAAGCATTTGACTTATACAGACATCACATGGTTAAAGGTCATCATTACTAGAGATACTACCAGTGAAATAAACTCTAATTTAATTTACCGTTCATTTAAAATGTAATTGGTATTCAAGTATATATGCCTGCAAGGCGTATTCCCTTCCAGTTGTTTCCCATAATGCTGTATTTTAATAATATTTTACAGTCTGCTGTTCACGGGGCGAAGCCAAAGTGCTGAGCGACAAAGTGACGTGACACCACACACCCTCGCCCCATTTTATATCTCATCTCCTATAATCATGGAGGGGAAGGTTGTTGGGTCAATATCGAAAAAGAAAAATGTAGGTTTAGTGATTTTAAACATCTCTTCTCCAAGGAGCAACCGCAAAAGGTTACATGACTCCACATCTTTTTCCATGTTCACCCCCCCAAAAAAGGAAAGAAAAAGCCCAACGAATGACTACCCCGACGCACATGTGCTTTGCTGTCCTGTTGGGGAGGTGAGGACAAGTAACTGTCCCTAAATACCTTGAACTAGAAGCATTCAAGCCCATAAATAAAGCATTTTAACAAATAGATTAAACACAATTAAAATATAGCTGCAAGAAAAGTACCGATAATCAAAGTTGTCTTAGCTCACCTGAGCCAGACCTACTGGTTCCCGTAACTCCACATTCAAAATGTTAAAACTCTCCAAAGAAAGCTCAGATTAAAGACAGAGTATATTCAAACATGTAATAAATGATCGCACGGTTACCTGGGTTTTGAGGGTTCTCTCTGTGTTAATACTTTTCTCGTATGTTATTTTCAAGGTGCTAATTTCGTCTTGTTTCTGTCTAAGTTCTAGAGAAAAGTAAACCAAATATACATCACTTACATTTCAACTTAACAACAAGAGTAAAGGACTTATGGCTGCAGCGATAAAATACCCAAAGGTATCTCATACACAAACATAATGATTGAGTACATGTCTGCGAGCACATGGAATACAAAACTCTCCAAAGAATAAGGAAAAATCCAAATTTATGGATTCGCGGTCAACCTATTCGGCTTTCACACTTGGAAGTCAAGCTGCTATCTATATCAAACTGCTTGCTGAAACACAAACATTTCTTGTAGTGTAGATAACCCACTGGCTGGCCATATCCAAACATATTTCACATAGACCTCTGTGGAGGAACGCACGCACCTTCTTCGAGTTTCCTCGCCTTTTCACTGATCTCCGTGTTTTCTTTTGTAAAACCCTGAACATCTTTGGTTAAAGTGCTATTTGTTTCTTCCAGCTGCAGAGATAGAGATAAAAATACAACATACGTAAATGGCTTGGCAAGCATTATACTCACTGAAAATAATTTTAATAGAAAGGGGGGAGGGAACTTTAATCACTAAAGCAGAGAAAGAAAAAAAGTTAACATGTGTAAGATAGCTAATTTCTCAAAACTAAATGACGCATTTAACATTTAATAAAGAAGTAGTTATACAATGTGGTATATAAGTTATTCTTACATATTGATCTGTACGAGCTGCCAAAACTAACAACTCCCTGGTTCGAGCAAAACAGTGGAATAATAACCCTTGGGATTTTAAAATTAATTGCAATCCAAAGAGGGAGTGCAATTAGTGGCCTGGAGATCTGTGTTACAATACAACAGTTGCGGATATGTTCAAACATTACAGCAGCCCGTGCTGTGTGCTACAAGCATACCAGTAGGCACCATTTTTATACTGGATTATAGGTTTCTCAATGGGAACCTCTGAGGCTTGGGTGGCGCAGCTTGGAACACATTACCGTTATAAACAATAGCAAGTCGTGCTTCACAATGGCAGGAAACATGAACTCTGCGAGCGGAGGTTACAACAATGAAGCATTTAGAATGATCAGAAGGTGTTATTCAAAATGGATTTTCGATTCTCATGGACAGTACCTGCTACCACTTAATCCTTTGTAGAGAACTAAATCAGGAAGTCTGTGTTAACGTGAATTGGTCCCAACTTCTGTGGTTCAGGACCCATTTCCTTTACTTTAATTATTCTTAAATACCCAACACAAGAAAGCGGTGTCTAAAGAGTTCACACCTTGCGTATCGTTTGGTCCTTCTCCACGAAATCGTGCCTGCTTCTTGAAGACAGTTTTTTATTCTCCTGAGACAGCTCGAAACACTGCTCTTCCAGGAGCGCCCGCGCAAGCTGCTCCGATTCTGCTTTAGTAACAGCCAGATCCAACTGGGCAGCCAGAGCCTCTCTGCAAGACAGATGGCATTCACTGTACTTCGCAACATCGCAATCTCATTCATTTACATTTTAAAGCACCGTTTATTTATATCACATATGTTTGAGTCATAAGCAATCATGCAGTTTCTGCACAGGTTTGGTGATGTACATATTACATACAAAACAAGAAATTGCCTACATACTCTATGAAGGTGTCCATCTAAAAGATTATATCTGGAACAAATACACTGATAAGAAATGTTGCGCGCGGTACAATACGCTCATCATTTCAATATTCTCATTTAAACCATTATTGGTTATATAAATCGATTATTCTTTTAATTAGTCTCTCTCAGTGAGGGAAAAAATCTGTCCCACGGCCTAAAGACCGTCAAAGAAGATCTAGAAACATACTTATCACCGAGAACTTCATGCAGTTTTTTGTCAAGTTCTTGGTTTTGCTTGGTCTTCTCTTCCACTTCTTCTTTCAGTTCTTTAACCTGAGTTTTGTAAAGTGTCTGTACAACAAGAATGAAAATGTATTATTATTAAACCGTGTATTTTTAAAGCCATGGCGCTTACGAAGAGTTATTAATTTGATGTACAAAATGGCGGTCTCTGTAAAACACGGCAAACATTCTTCTCTGTTGGAAACCAGACTAGGTCAAACAAAATTTTGCCATATTCTGCCAGGATCTATTATGTTTCGCAGTGGTATTTCTACCTCGGCAACAACACTAACAGGGCTTCATGTGAATTGGGTAAAAATGGGTCCACATATGCCTTCATTGGGCTGCCTGGTAAGCATGCTGGAGTATAAATAGTTTTGTGGTGCAAGATATGGATGCCATGTATCAAGATTAAAGGAGTACTTGGGAAATTATATATATATATATATATATATATATATATATATATATATATATGTTATTTCACACAGCCAATGGTTTAGTTTGGTTACAAAACTATTTTCAAAATGAACAGATTGAGTTTGCTAAAATAGATATACTTACAGAGAAATACTGTTCAGCTTCAAGTTGATCTTGGAGTTCCCTCATCTGACCTTCATTACCTCTGTATTGCCTGGGAAAAAGGATAAAGATGATCAGACTGCCATAGAGGCACTCATCTCTAAATTATGAATTCCTACAACTAGAATCTCTATAATAAAAGACAGACTTGGGTAACTGAGTAACACAGGTGGTCATCGTATTTTCGGAAGAGCTCAGTAACGGCTTATTAACACTCTAAGGAAATGGGCAGTCCCTAAACCCATTGAAAACAATGCATTTTGAGCCCGTACATGTACGGGCTTTGTCATTAAGGAGTTACATTAACAGCAAAACACCCACTTACCTTCAAATTAAAATACACTGTTGAATACGACTGATAATCAGTGTCGTTCCCCAGGAGGAACATTTTTCAGCCTTTACATCTTTTGAGGCATTTTTACTGGCATTATATTGCGATTTGCTGTTTGGTTGTAAGGACATACTGTGCATTATGTCATCCATACCGCTGGATTTACTATCTATTAGAATATATACATTTTTTGTAACAGAAAGTTACAAGTAGCACACAGGGAACGGTTTTTAATAGTCATTTTTCTGATTGCAATCATAATATGATATCCTAAGAATGTGTTAGCGACAGCTTCATGCAGTGCCTAATCCAGGCAGCAAGTACTATAAACTAATTAGAAGAGCCAAAGTTTTAAAGTTCCCACAGCGTCCTCCAAACAAAAGTTAGACAAGAGAAGGCACATGGAAAGTTTTTGGTGAGACCTTCTGCAAAGCTCAAGGATGCATTGATTTAATAGTATGTTCACCTAAATCCATATTTAAAGTTCTGAATGGGAAGCACTGCATTAGTACAGAATTACTAGTAGTGGGAATAATATTGTCCTTGGTATGAATTAATAAAAAAAAAAGTGCAACATATTCAGCAAAACCTGGTACAATACAATAATTGACAACATAGGAGAAAGTTGGTAATTCACACAAGAAGTGTTCTGGTGTGGCCCAACCTAGCACAGCAATATCGTTTTACTGCTTTACTGGCTAAGCACATATTAAAGAACAAGCCAAGAATGCCACTCATTAAGTAAATTACCCCGCTTTCTCCCAGACTTTATGTCACCAGCTGTCAAAATAGAGTACCAAGGAAAAACATGTAATTGGCAGCTGAAATTGCCAAGTTCATATCAGACGGACAGAATGGAGAAAAGGGGAAAGTTACATTCCTCATGGCTTAGGTTTCACAACACTAGTAACAATGTTTGGTACCCGAGAGTCTTTCATCCGCAGCACTCGGGACATTAATGAATGCTTACTTGGTTAGTTGAACCAGTTCAAACTCTAGCAATCTCTTCGCTTCCAACAACGTATTTATCTCTTGCTTTAAATGCTTCTCTGATCCCTTTAGGTTGTCTGCTTCAAACGCTTGCACCTTCAGTTCATTCTGCGTCATGTGCCTCCTCTTCATCTCTTGCTCCAACTGCAGTGTTAGCTGTTTAACCTAGAAAATATAGTATATATACATACAAAGAATTAGGTATGTTCTGCTCACCATGTGTGGAGGGATAGTGGACGATACATTGATACATAAGAATAGTATTAGTATTTATCGTTTTATATAGCGCCATCAGATTGAGCAGCGCTGTACAAAGGGTAGACAGGACATGATTGCTATATAACAAAATGGCATACAGAAACAGATGAGGAGGGCCTGCTCCAATGAGCTTACAATCTAGAGAGTAATATGTTTAAAAAATGAAAGCATGTCTAAAGTAACAGCCCATATATTTAAATACAATTATATAAAAATGCTGTATAATATTCCTAATACACTAGTTTACCTCAACCCAATAAATTTGGTGCAAAACATCGAAGGCTTTGGGAGAATTTTGGGATTGCCCATAACTATGATACTTCTATATACCGTATTTGCTCGATTATAAGACGACCCCCCCCCAAATCTGAATATTAATTTAAGAAAGAAAGAAAAAGCCTGAATATAAGAGGACCCTATAGGAAAAAAGTTTTACCAGCAAATGTTAATTCATGTAAACTATTTTTTTTAATAAAAGCTATGATTGAGGAAAATGCCCCAGAAATGCCTTATACCCCTATATGCCACTGTGCCCCATGATATGCCTTTTAACCATCTAAATGCCACTGTGCCCCATGATATGCCTTTTGACCCCCTATGTGCCACTCTGCCTCCAGAAATACCTTATACCCCAATATGGCATTTAGAGGGTTAAAAGGCATATTATGGGGCAGATTGGCATATAGGGAGGTGTAAGGCATTTCTGGAGGCAGAGTGGCATTAAGGGGTTAAAAGGCATTTCAGAGCACTCTGCCTACAGAAATGCCTTATGCCCCCCCATTTAACACCCCCCCACAACAAACAACCGCAAAGACAACTTCTGCTGCAGCCGGAAGGAGGTGTGGTTAGCAGCGGGGGTTGTCTGCGTCCATCGCACAGACCTTCTCCGGCTGTCAGAGATCAGAGTTCCCACTGCAGGGAATCCTCTCTGACAGCCAGGGAAGGTCGCGGAACGCGTAGACGCCTACACGCTGCTCCGGCTACATGACCGGAGAGGGGACAGGAGGATCCAGGTCCCCTGCAGCGTTGCGGGGATCTGGATCTTAGTCTCATAGTCAGACCTATTTGAGGTCTGATTATAAGATGACCCCGATTATAAGACTATAAGCATTTGCTCTGAAAAAAACCTTGTCTTATAATCGAGCAAATACGGTAATTTACTACTACTACTTCCTCAGCATGAGAAAATCCTCAGAAATAATCTGCATCAATTCACAGTCTAAGGGCTTAAGGGTAAAGTTTGCCAAGAGCAATTCTAAAAATCCAAGAATAGTGCTTGTAATGCCTCAATTTGAAAGTCAGTCAACCCATATCAGAATTCTAAATACTATAATTTATATCCACTATGGCATTAAGCACGATGAAACATACTCTTAACAGAATAATGTCAACATACTACTTAGCGGTTTGTGAGGAGGTTGTGCTATGAATTTATGTCACCCTTATGTTTTACTGTATTCTGCTATATAATTAGGATTAATCTTAGTGCCGTAACATTTCTATTCAGAACTAAACATTTGGCTACACAATATATTCCTGACTAACAGGGTCACTGATGCAGAACATTTAATGGACTGGTTATTCAGGGCCAGACTGGCCTACCGAGATTTCCTGGTAGGCCACCTCCCCTGGGCCGGTCACCTAATTATATATGTGGCCGTCACCGATGCTGAGGGAGCAAAATTGATACAATTACTTCCATCCTGCGTATGCCAGTCAGTGCTGTGCCGCATATGATGTCAACACTGACTGGCACAAAGCAAGAACAGACTGGCAGAGCGCAGTTGAGGTAAGGGAGTGCGAGAGAAAGTACATAAGTATGCACAAGTGTGAGTATGTGAGCATAAATGTGTATGTGCTTGTGTAGGCGGCTGTGTGTGTTAGAATAAACATATAAATGTTTGGACAGGCAAAGTTAGCACAGGCAGGCTGTTTGGGGTGGCAAAGCTGGCACCGTGGGACATGTCGCTTGTGAAGTTAGGTACCAGGGGCAAACTTCACACCTGGTTTCTAGTTATGCCCATGTTAAATTGTATTATCTCCAGGACTTGTTTTAATTCCCAGTCCAGGCCCTGTGGTGAACCTCACAAATTTGCAAAATAAAACAAAACAAAATCCCATTGCTAGAAGATCTATTACCTATACCTATAACTTTCTATTCCTCCAGCCTCTGAACCAAACAGCCCCTGACCCCTGCTAATGCCATCATGCTAATGCGGTTTTCACATCAGCAAGGGTAAAGCCAGCCACAAGTAGGGATCTTATCCAAGAAAAATGCTTAGAAATGGTCCTCTAATGCAGATCTAAGAACGAAGGTTAATTCTTACCTCCTCTTCCAGCCTCTCCTTCTGCTGATTAAGGTGCTCTATTTTCTGACGAGACTGTTTGAGGTCAAAATCTAGCATTGAGCACTGCTTCTCTATCTCCACTCTCCGGTTCTCTGCTTTCTCCTTCGCTGCTCTTTCTGCCTTCACTTTCATTTCCATCTCTAAAACGACAGATATCCAAAAAATGGGAAAAGGTTAAATTGTTAAATTCCAAAGTATATCACAGTATAAAATAGGCCATAAAACAGAGGTTGATTGCATTCTTGCAAATGTGGATGTGGGTAACATACCAAAATCTTTGTGCTTACTGGGTCATGGAGCTGAACACCAAGTTGCCAGCCCTCCCTGGGTGTCAACACACCATAACCCATATGTAGTGCACAATATTTAGTACCGTTCTTTCAATGAAAGTAGAAACATGGCAGTTTTTTGGCTTGTGCATGTTAAGAAAAAGAAAACAGGAGACCTACCACACATAGCAACTGACTTTTCCTCTTCAAATGTCTGGTGTTTGTCACTAAGCCGGGCCTTTGTCACCTTATGCTCATTGATCTCCTGCTCCAGTCGCTGCTGCAATGTCTTCAGTTTGTAGTTCAAGTCTATTTCTAAATTATTTTTTTCCTGTTCAAAGAAGTAAAACATTTAATTGGCACCTTCCAAGCTGTACTGCAGAATACACAAACACGGTCTAGAACCCTAAATAAATTTGTTATATCCACATGAGTATAAACAAATTACCAATGGATACCAAGTATACCAACTTGTTCTATATATTAAGACATTGGAGGGGTGGAAAATAGAAAAAGCTAAGTAGACTTAAAAAAAAATAAATCCTGTTCCGTTTTCAATCTTGGAACCTCCCAACCTAATTCTAGAACTATTTCAAGAAGTGTCCTTACTCTAGTATATATGGGAATGTTCTTGTTGGGTTTGAAAAGAAAGCAGTTTATGCAATTTCACCCGTCCCTTCCACGTAAAGAAGTGTCGTGACATTGATTCTCTCATATTAATGAGAATGAGAGTTACAATAACCACACCATACCTTTTCAGAGTGATTGAGGTGATCTTGGGCTTGTTTCCTTTCTGCTTCCACCCTTTCAAGATTGTTTTTGAGATGTTTCAACTCCTCTTGTAAAGATGTCATTCGAGCTGTTTGATAGTAAAAAGAAAAAAGTCCAATGTAAACTCTCTGATGCATAAAAGGCAAAATTACAAAATTTCATTTTTTATTTTTTTTTTGATTATCAAGCGACTAGATGCCATCATCTGTAAAACGTTCACCTGTGTCTGTGGGCACAGGTATTGGAAGTATGCTTTCATATGCTGCATTCAGGACTTAACCAGGCACTGCTGCCAAGTCACCAGCATGGTAGATAAGTAGGCTATGGTCTAGTACAGTTTTACACACACATTGGGAGGTGAATGGACTTTTTCCCCTCAAAGTGAGAAACGAACAGGACTGTTTTTTTCACAAATAAATTATGCTATTGCTCGCTACAATACGATATTAGATTCATGTTTCAGTTGAGGCATAAATTAGCTGTACCTTGTAGATCACCAATCATTTCAGACCCTTGACTCCTGTCCCTTCTCTCTGAATCCAAGGCTGCCTGGAGCTGGAACAACTCCTTCTCCACCTGTAACTTGCTGCTTTCCAACAGTCTGCATCTCTCCTGTAGCTCGCGGTTCAGCGCTTCTAGCTGGCTCACCGTCTTGCTCAATTCACTTTGACTTTTTCTTAAGCGTGCAGCTGTGTCAGACTCTGTCCTCAGCAAATCGTTCGCCTCTTCCAACTTCAAGACAAAACATATCATTTAGCCAAATGTAAATAAACAGTTATTGCATTGCTTTACAGCGTAATACATGACCGGCATTATTTGCTCGCTAAACAAAGGCTCTGCCAACGTATCTGTTTTAGCTAAGCAATAAATATCGTCACCGCTGAAAAACTCACTTGCTTCTGTAGTTGTGTTATTTTTTCATTTGTGACGTGTGAATTCTGGCTGATTTTCTTTAAGTCTTCTAACTGGTCCTTTAACGTAGATACTGTGTAAGACAACAAGGTAGAAAAGAGCAATGGATATTACAAGTGCATGTACAGATTGGATCACACTTGGCAAATCCAAAGAGGCCATTTTTAGATCTGACCCCTGACGTTTTGGGTTCTTTTGTCTGGCTGACCCCCCAACATCTACTTCAAATGGTTACTCGTAGCAAGAGACCGTGAGAGCCGGTCTAATACAGACACAGAAAGTCAGATTATCAATCAATAGAGCAAAACAGTGCCTGAAAACTTAAGTTTTCTTAACACACCTTGATGCAGTTTTTAATAAACTCAATATGGTATTGGAGACATGGGCATTTAACTAATTTTTCACCAATTATTACGCGGCCATATTACTTAAGTGGCGCTGTTAATCCTCCAACTGCCAGTGGAGTACATCGATCAACTTCCTTGTGGCATTCGTAGGGTTAAATGTAGCATAACCTAAAATCCAATCTTTAGTGCACAAAGATTAACAGGATTGCTTGAACTCTGATCCTTTTACCTATAATCAAGGCCACATGTGCTTACACAAAAGGCATATCACCTTCACTCCTGTCAGAAGCCCGGAAACGCATTCCACAATACGAAGAATTAGGTTCGATACTAAAGACATTCCTTCGAACATTTTAACCCTGATTAATTGGTGGCTTGCCTTCATTTTCCACATTCCTGCGCTTTTCACTCTCCTGCTCTGCCTTTCTTTGGTATTCATTCATTCTGTGCTGCAGCATCATTTTTTCCTTTTCAATTTGAGACACAAGCGATTCCAAGTTTTTTCTTTGATTTCCCTAAAAATCAAACCGTGAAGTGATTATGCCTTATGCAACAAATTATTTTTAGCTACAATTAGCATTTTTTTCAGGTGCTGGAGTGGAAAAAATATATATATAACCAGCTGCCATTTGTTCAGGCACAAAAAAAAAAAAAAAAAAAAAAAAGACGCAGGGTAAAAAAAAAAAAAAAAAGGTTCTTTTTTCACTTTCAGCCCACATATAGCAGCGCGAGCAGGAAAGTACATTCTTTCTTGGGAATGCAGAATGCTTCTAATAGCACTTAGTGCCTATACTGCACAACAGACACGGAAACCGCCTCTGATGTTTGCAGGGTTAACGAAAAGAAATGCAATCAAGTACACGTTCTAAACCGTCAAAAAATATACCGATATGTGACTATAACAAATAAATGGGGGAAACAAGCATGTCAAGACTAGAAGAGACCAATATTATTGTTGTACATCCCAAATATTAAGCACACCCATACGATGTCCCACAAAAACTCTGCAAGGGAAGAAAAACAAACAGGCAAACTAGCTATCAATTTATGGGCCCGAGCATTATGAAGACATGGGAAATACAATAAATAAATCAGATGTAAACACAGGAGGGGCTGGTAGGTGGACTATTTCTCCCACCCCAATGAATCATTTAAGGACGTATTCGCCCCTATGCAGTGGAACACTACATGTATACATATCTATGAAAAATATATGCATACAAGAAATGCATACCTCTTCATCCAGCTCCTTCATTATTTTGTCTAGCTTGATGTTGGACATTCTTTAAAAGATAAAGTAACACAAATGTTAACATTGATTTGTTAGAACCATCAACCCTTAGAAAACCATAGCTTGTAAAAGCAATCTCAACAACCAAGACCCAGACGAGAACCCATCCGGCCCACCATTTTACAGAAACACAGTCTTAGAGCAAGGGGCTCGGCACAAAGGAGACGTTTCGCCAACGGCAGAGAAAACCCAGCAACGCAGCTTGCTTTCTTACATCATTCACCAATTATCCCGTGTTAATAAAAAAGGGTGTATGGTGCCAGGAACATTTCTAAAATGGCAAGTGCTATAAAATATGCTTCATACGTATAAATTAAGCACATGGCAATTTTATAGCCGAATCGGGCCAGCAGCAGAAGGTTACCATTACATGTCCCGACACTTTCAGTAAATTAAGGGCGAGCCATAAGCTTCACACGTAGCGTACAGCAGTCTACCTGAACTTTTGCTCCATCTCATCTTTTAATTGCATTTCATTATGCAGCTGCTCTTCAAGTTGATAGATATTCTTCTGAAGATTTTCCACCTGGAAAAAACACCACATTTTTCTTTTACCAATATTTTTGGGGCCAGAAATACAATTCTAGATTTAAAAACATACATATGCTGTTTTGATCAGCTTTTACAGGTCACTTACAGTAGGGTAACGCAATGGTCATAAGGCAGGGTTTATTCACTAAAATATATGCTGCGAGTAAGTTGGGACAACGAATACCCTCAGGAATTAAGCCTATATTTTCTACATATCACATTAAGGTTTATTGCACCGAAGACTGAAAAAGCAACAATTTATTATACATCCAAGTGATGCATGGAAGGTTAATAAAGCACAGGACAAACATGTCACATACCAGGTTTTTATCCACATTGGAGCTGCTCCTGTTGTCATCCGTACTTGCAGCGGAGTCAGATAAATACCTGCAACACAATCAGATAAAAAAAAAAAAACGTTTTATATCTGTCGTCGGCTTCAACATACCTGGTTTGCAGCCGACTTGATACATGGCTTGGAGCCTACTTACTGCCTGTTACTGTAATAAGTGAATCCTACAAAAGGTAGTTGGTTGCCAACAAACGCTTTGGGCATAGGAAAAGTTTCCTCATCTGCTTTATCATCCTCCAGGTCATCAAAATTGCTAGTGTCAATGTCACTGGTTAGATCAGGGACAACAGGAGCTACAGCTAAACACAATAAAAAAAAAGGTTTCACAAAGTTACTAACTGAAATGAAAGTAGATCCTTTAAATACAGATCTACAATTACATCAAAACATGGAATCTGATGACAGATAAGACTCATTTTTCTTGATAATGTCCCTCAGACAAATCAATGTCATAGAAAACAATCCAACAAAGTAAAAGTAATATTCTGACACATTTATTGTTAGACTAGTGAATCCATTAGATCTCAGGCCAGGCCGCTCCCTATGAATACAGAAGACTGCCGGCACGCACAAAGCACTTACTATCTCTCAGAGTCTCCCACGCCCACTGATCATTTTTGAAGAAGAGATGTCGTTTAATTTCCTCCACCCCGTTTCGGCCAAGTCGAACTTCCCTAGATAGAAAAATGCATTTCAATCACCGGATTTACCATGGGAATTAGTTTGCTCGCCAGCTGTTTAAACTCTTTCTAGATACATTAAAAAGAAAGCTTAAATCCACTAAGCCAGGCTGTGCCGAGACGGCCAAGCCTCATTAGATAGTTCACCCTGTGTGCCCCTATACACATTTAATGCATGGATGCCAACACAGTGAGCCTTCTTCTAGTGCCATTTTAACCTTTGGGGTAAAACCAGGAATACCCTTGGGATCCGCTCTTCCTTGTTTGCTTGCTAATGATGGCTCAAAGCCAGCAAAGTTGCTCCACATGTTGGATGACAACATTTTTAATCTGGGAGAGTTACACAAAAAATGAGACAAGTTTGTATTGTTTTGTAAGTTAAGGCCAAACAGATCAGAGTACAGAAGTGTATATATTGGGGTAAGAGTATCACTTTCTTCGCCGTGTGCAAAAACCTACTCCACGATCAAAACAAAAACGCCAAGCAAAAAAACCCTAATTGAGTAAGAATTTCTTTTTCCAGCTTTTGTTAATACGGTGGGATTTCATTTTAATTTATAGGCAATATAATTATAGAAAGTATGTGCATTTAAATATGTTATGTTAGAATTTAATCAAGATATATGTATAAATATTGTGATAGGGTGATGGAGAATATATATTAGTAGGCTAGAACATTTAATTTTAGTGAGAGGAAAACCATTCTAGATTAATCTCCATACTTTCACAGCACACACACAAGCTTAGACGGTTGAGGAGCTGCAAGAGCAAACATATCAGGTCCAGACTGTCAACGATTGCTAGCACATGGCTAGGAGTCTTTGCTTTTTGCTGCTTTAGCATTCTTAGATGTATGATATTTCTTACCTGTCGGTGAGGAATGCGCAGATCAAGTTCTTCGCTTCCTTGGAGATATCACTGTCTTCAGGAAACGTGAGCGAGTTCTTATGGTTCATAATTTTGCTGTATGTTCCAACCAGGGAATCCGCGTAAAAGGGTGTATCTCCTAGAAGATTGAACGAGAACAAATGGGACTCGGCGGAACAATCACTCATCACCATATGATCACAGATCACGATAAGGACATTAAAAGTTTCCAGATGCAGGAGGAAGAAAAGTGCAAAAAAAAAATAAAAATCCTAAGAGTTTATGGAGAGGTACATTTATCGTGTATGAAACAAACCAGATTAAATAATACTGAGTGCATAAACTAAACGCAGACGGTACATGCATTTGACAAACTATGGCTGCTCTCAATAATTCTTGTGTCTCAAATATATTTAAAAGGCTAGAAAAGTGACATATTTCTTGTGGAAGCATAAGAAAGAAACTGAGAAACTAATATCTAATGAGAGATCTTTCCGCTCCTATGGCCAATACCAATAACCCAGGACCTTAAAAGGGAATTTTATCTTATACACGCATAATCAGAATATCTGCTACATATATATATATATACATATTATATTATATATATATATATATATATATATTCACATTTTACAATAAAGTATAAAACGTACTCTTCCCTTATTGTTATTAGAGTTGCTAAAACTTGACTTCTGCTTAACAAGTACGCAGCTCAACAGCTATTAACATGAGAATGCTGCCCCGTGTGTACACTACCTGTATGAAATAAGTACTGACAAAAATAAATTCTTATTGTATTATTCTTATTCAGCCATTCGTGGATCCACACTAACAAACATCTCCTCACCTTATACAGGTTGGCTTGATAGGATCAGAAATATGAGCGTGAGGAGATAATGTGGTAAATACGGCCATATCACAACCTGCCCTTTCACCATACCGCAGACAGCGGGTTTCAGTAGAGGGGTTATTTACTCACCAACCAGCATCTCATATAAAAAGACTCCGACGGACCACCAATCACATTCTCTCCCATAATAGCCATCACCTCCTTGTGACTTTAACACCTCGGGAGATATGTAGTCTGGGGTCCCTACAGCCGTGTCACATCGTACCATTCCTTCCTGCAGGATGAAAATAGCCATATTATAATGGATGGCACTATTTTAATTACAGTAAATTATTTCACCAAAAGAAAACATATCCTACACTACATGTTTCCGATAAAAACATAGAACGTACGTGACAAACACCGCATCACCAATACTTTGGATGTACGAAGTCACAATTTACACAATAGGGTTTAAAAAGTTTAGGGCTGCAACTAACGATTATTTTCATAATCAATTAGTTGGCCGATTATTTTTTCGATTAATTGATCGGATAAAAAAAATGTAGATTTTTCATTTATTTAAAATAATTTAATAAAGTAACATAGGATGTAAAAAAAAACAGCAGAATAAAAAATGATAAAAATGCATTTTTGTTTTTATTTTCCAACCTGCCCCCCACCAGTTATGCACATTTGAGCCCAGGCTTGCCACACTGCCTGCCAGACATGCCACACTGTCCTCCCCACATATGCCTTATTTACCCTTATTAAATTAATTAAATTAACCCTCAGTCCTCATTATTAAATTAACCCTGAAGAGAAGACCCCATTAACCACAACTGCCCCTAAATCAACCCTGAACACACCATCAACCACAACTGCCCCTAAATTAACCCTGAAGATCCCATCAACCACAATTAACCCTAAACACCCCACTAACTATAACTGTGCCTAAATTAACCCTAAACACCACACTAAATATAACTGCCCCTAACTTTCAGCAGCCCAAATATTAATTTTATACTCACCAGATGAGTTCTTGAGCCATGTCGATGGTGTAAGCCCAGCCCCTTTTCTTGCTCCCTGTCCCTCCCTGCCGATTGGCCCCACCCCTTTATCTCTGTCCCTCCTTGCAGCCAATCGGCAGTGACTGCAGGGAGGGACTGGAAGAAGGAAGTGGGGAGCCAATCGGCAGTGACTGCAAGGAGGAACTGTAACACAGTTACACAGAACACTAGGTCGAATGGCGTCTCATCTGGACACACTATGGACATTTACTGTCAGACCTTCTCTTTTGGCTTTTGACTATTTGACACAGTTACACATACAATCGAACATACCTTATTCATCTTCATACATGTACCGAAATCAGCAAGTTTCAAATGACCGGATTTGTCAAGCAGCATGTTATCGGGCTTCACATCTCTACAGAGGAAAAAAATAAGTGAATCAACATTACATTATTCCATGAGACATTTCACCTGGTATATTACATTTAAAAAAATGCTCATGCATGATTCAGTCTTAGAATAACTGGCACAGGGGTAGAAAAATAAAAAAAATATTGATCCTGAGAAAAGACCCTGCTTTATTAATCCTTTTAAAATAAACGGATTCTTAAATCACCAGTTTGACTAAAATGAGCTTGCATGTAACCTGCATCCAACGGCACCCCGGTGTAGTATCCAGCGCACATACTATAGACTTGCCAAGTGTGCGAAACAACGTTTTGTATTTATATTGGTATAATTGGGGGGGGGGGATCACTTTCATGAGATGCCCTACAAACTCCTAGGATGAACCATGTATTCAACTCCTCCTCGATCCATGAAAGACTGTCTGATTTCACACAAAGCCTTCAGAGTTGTCCATAGTGCAACACTGACTGCTCCTCGAAATCTTCAAACAGCTATGTGTCGTCTACTCACCTGTGAATAAAGCCCATTGAGTGAATGGCATCTAGCGCTAAAACTACTTCTGCCGTATAAAAACGGGCCCATTTTTCTGGAACATCGTAGTTGCTCATTAAATTGACAAGATCTCCTCCAGGCATATACTCCATAACCATGTAAAGGTAGCGGTCGTCTTGGAAAGCATAAAATAACTGGATAAAACAAAATGTACAGCGTTAGACTAAATCAGAGGTTCATGAACAATGTACATAAAGGGGTATGCAACGTCACAAATGATTAACAAATATCAGCTATTTAAAAGCTTATAGGGAATAAGCATATTTTTATCAAGCTATTCAATGCTTACTTATACATATACAAAGAACGTCTATTATTCGCTTAATATATAACTAGACTTCAGGAATTTTAAGATCACAGCCTTTTAGCATAAATAAAATTAGTTAAATCCATCCACAGCGTGTTCTTTTTATTGGCCAATTTTGACTCATGAGTTTACGTGCTGGAGGCTGAACTCGGCGGCTGGACCAGTATTATCTAATCTATTTCCTTTGCTGACGTTCTCACCCATCTCCTCATCCTCCCTTACAAAATATGGCTGAAACAATCACTGAGAAATAATTAAAAGGGAGGAATAAGCCTGGGAAAAAGACAACTTTCCCATTAAGGAACTCAGACACACGCGGCATTGAGAGAAAAAAAACAAACATACTGGTTTTACGTAGAGGTTCCCCTCATCAGACCTTCACAAAAAAATCCCAGGATCTACAATCTAGCTTTCTATTCAATGCCTTCTCAAAATGATAGAATACTCAGATCTGACACTTTTAAAAATTAAATCAAACTATAAGGCATATATATAGGGCAATGGTAATCTTACCTGTACTACCCAAGGGCTATTGGCAAATGCCATTATGTCCCTTTCTTCCCAGAAGAACGCAGAGTCAGACCGCTTTATCATTTCCAGCTTACTCAAAAGCTTCATTGCATAGACCTTCCTTGTAGATTTATGCCTTACCTTAAAATATGAAAAAGAAAACATTCAGCAAAACAGGCAAAAAAAACCAAAACATTTTCCCATACTGAATGGTTGCGTCGGTTTTGTTTAGTTCTTTTAAACAAGCACTTAATTTAGGATAAACACGGATTATCAGAAAGAAAGAATCCCAGCCCGTATTATGATACAAGACGACTAGAAGATAGCAGCAGGGACAAACGTAGCGTACCGGCCAGGATTAAGGCATACATACAATACACGACATCCAATACACGGCACGGAACTTATTCTCCGAATTTATTAGGATATTGTTAATTCGGACTATGGATGTATCTAGAAAGGACGCAGCAGGATCTATGAGGTGGTAGTAGCTAATAGCTAGTTAAGCAGAAGAATAAAACCAGAATGCGTGTAAATTTCAATCAAGCCTTCCATCCACCCATCGACCTATAAATGTGTTCAAAGTGTGCGGCAAAGCCTGCTGGGACAGGCCGCATCCTTGCTTACTGGGAATCAGTCAATGTGAATTACAGTTCTGCGACTACTGGGCTAGTCAATCAAACAGGGACTATACGGCTACTGGCCAGCAGTCCAACTGCTCTGAACCTTCTGAGAAAAGGCCTATTCGAAATAAATCAAATTTATGAATAAAATGGAATAACGACGAGCCGGGTAAAGTTATAGCATTTTACATTTTCGTCAGAAACTAGTCGTATACACGCAGTGTAATTAGAAATGATGGGCAAAAAAGGGTTAACACAAATGTTATTGTTTTAAATGAAGAAACCTAGACGGACTCTTACAAGACAGGAAAGCACAGAGCCACCTACCAGCTGAACTTCACCAAACGCTCCCCTACCAATAACCTTTACTACTTCATAATCTTCAGCTTTCATGCGCAGATCTCGGATTTTACTTATCGTGTCTTTATCTGGAAAAGAAAAACGGTTGTTAGGTTATGGCTTTTTGTGTTTTGCAAAAAACAAAAAATACAAAAAAACGAATGACGTCAACAACGACGAAGCGAGCCGAACATTATTCGGAAAAGCTGGCACCTTATCCTGTACTTTATATTTCAAAAGTAGATTATAATTTAAAACACGCAGTGGGAATAAGTGGAATTATTTATATAAACCTGTCACTCTATAAACTAGAATAATTTACAAATTCCCAGTGGGCAGATATTTCAGCTCCAAATTTGGTCATAGATGAAAAAAAAGCTATTTTAATCCACAAGGGTCAGCACTGGCATGAGATTCCATGGAAAGCGTTCAAAAAGCTAGCGTTCTCCAAACAGAGAACAACTATTAAACCGAAACGCAAGTTCCTAATAAAACGTCAGGACTCAGATTTTATTCCTTTACGAAACATGCCGCTTAGCAGATTTGTAAATGCTTAATCAAGAGCCCGAGTCCATCCGTAACGAAGGCTTCTTTGAGTCAATTAGTTGATGATCGGGAATCCAAAATAGAAGGGCTCGCCGTTATTTCAAAGCACGGATCATACGACAATTTTGGAAACAATAGGGTTTATGTTCAAGACCAATTCTAGAGCAAAGTGGTAGGGATAGAATCAGCAGGAAGCGTTTTGCTACTGGGTATCATGAATTGCGTATAGAAGGTGACTAAAAGATTTCAAAGGTTAGTATGCACAACATGAAAAGGATAAAGTGGGTCAAACTACCTTGCCCACCAAAACATGTTGCTTTTAGAGAGGCTAGTCAAGACAATATGGCACTTATCTACTAAGCAATGAGATGCAGCTGGGTGGAGAATTTTAAATCACCATGTTAACTAATTATGAATGAACAACTAAGGATAGCCATTTTCAAAGCATAACAATGTATAGTTAAAATGTAGCTCCTGTGAACATCAGTGGAAAGGCATCTTAAAATAGATCCGTTATAGTTCAACCGGCCTGTTGTAGGACTCAAAATGCACTAAAGGAGAGGCCACATGGATGCCGGTAAGGATTATGATCTAAACACATGAGATCGCTCACAAGTATAAATACAAACTCAGTGAAAACCAATGAACCATGTTATAGAAAATAGCAAATCAGCCTTAGTAGGGTATTGGGCCCAGTGGTTGGGGTGCAATCTTCAAAGTAGCGCCAATATATATAACTGGTGGGCTATATATATTTGATAGTCAGGATGTTCCACACCTTTAGCAATCAGTACCATGCACTTTGCTGCATTACAGACACCTTTGATTTCACTTCTGTAAGCTATACATACTGCAGGGTGAGCACTCTGGGTAGTGGCCAGAAACATGTAAAAAATAAAATGTACAGATAAGAAAAAATGGCCGATAAGGCAACTGTGTTTAAAACAAAGAGGTGAAACACTGGATTCCCACCATGAATAGTCTTAAAGTATTTTCTATGTGTCTATATTATAAGCCAATCGCAGCTATTTACAATGTTAGTAGATGTGCAAGAATGAAAATACTTACAGCGGTTTAAAAAGTTGTCGATGTTCTTGTTTTTCCTCATTGCTGGAAAATCTAAGTCATACACCATAGCATCCAAGCCATCCTGAAATAAAGAGGTTAAGATCGTTAAACATGGAAGCACCGAGCAGGTTAATCATTAACACTTCTAGCAAAACCACCAGAGATGCACAGAGAGTATCATCACGCCAAAGCACAAGACTCTTCCTACTGTGATAATTAGACCATCGCTGCAGAATGAGCCTTCAGCTTGTCTCGGCTATCATGCCCTACCATGAATTGAACAAAGAATCAACACAACCTTAGTCGCGCTATTTCACCATTTTATACCCCAAAATGTGTACACCCTCAATACTTCATAATTTACTTTGGGACAAGTTGCTGCCTGCCTCACATGTTCGAATATGCCTGGTTTTGGGGTCTTAGCATTCAGACTTCTCTGTAAGACTATGTCTGATGTATTGGCTACATTATACACTGTACAATATAACAGCATATTTCCAGAAACAGCCACTTCAAGAGTGACCGCCAGTCCCTTCTATGCATGAGAGAGAAGTTTGAAAGATGGATCTGCTCCCAAGCCATAGTAGCAAGGGCTACCAAACCACTGAAATACCCAGTAATGAAAGCCTATAAGTCACTTCTGCAATATGCATCAGTCAATACTCTAGATGGACAATTCATAGCTTGGCTCAATCTTTTCCATATCAAACCACATTAAAGGAACACTTTAACCTAAGTTATAAGCCAGAAAACTGAAAAGAAAACAATATCCAGAAAAAAAATAATAACTGGGGACTTTGTTCAAACACTTATTCCTTCTGATGGGAACAGGATACATCTTACTCTCATAACTCTGTAAAAATGTACGCAATAACTTAAGAACGCAAAATAAGATTCGCATTGAATTCTCCCCTCAGGTTTTATCTGTTGACTATGGCCCCCTATTAACTTTTTTTGAAGAACCATATATATATTTCTGTAAATTCATAGCAGTAGCGCATTACCAGAAGACATGCAACTCCTTCACTTTCCTTAAATGACAAAATCATTAAAAGCACCTTGAAACTTCACTTCCTTAACCATATTTTAAATATAGAAAAGCTACTTGAAGAAAGCAATGAAGCTTTCTAGGAATTTAAAGATAATTTTCCCTTCTCAGCCCTATGGATGGTATGTCTCTTCCTCAATCTCAGGTCCTCTACCAGAGGTTGAGAGTTCTGCGCAGCGGTTCCTAGCACCGCACTCTTCTGGACAGAGTGTTTTGATGTTGTTCCTGGAATCTGTTGCAGCCACTCTCCCAGCTTACAGTCATAGCCCTATGACCATTGGGACCACTTTGGCCTTCATTCTCCACATCTTCTCTAGTTCTTTTTTTCAGGCCCTGATACTTCTCCAGCTTCTCATACTCGATGTTGCTGTCACTAGGGATGGCTACATCTATCACCACCACTGTCTTCTGGTCCTTGTCTACCACTACAATGTCAGGTTGATTGGCTAGTACTTGCTTGTCTGTATGGATCTGGAGGTCCCACAGGATCTTAAGCTCCGCTACATTTTCATGTATACCTCCTTGCAATTGCAAGGAGGGATTTATCATGAACCCGCCTCATGTCATTCCCCTCTTCTATGGACAGCCTCCAGCTCCTGGGAACAGGCATTATACTTTCCAGGTGGTCTAACATGACCCAAAGCGTTCCCATTGCATTCTATGAAAGAGCTTTCCTGATGCTTATTAACTTCAAGTAGCCCACAGGCCTTGGAAACAGGACCATAGAGGGGGAGGTAAGTGCGTCATTAGTATGCATTCTTTATCGGTGGGCTGCATAGTTCACAACACTGTACATTTTATTGCCAGGCCAGCAGCACAAGCTGGCAGTTTGTAGTTTCTCTGGTCCCCCTTTGGTTCTCTGGAAAGCCCCCATGACCTTGCGCATTATCACTCAACAAATTAAAAGATGGCACACTTAAACCTCACAAACTTTGCCGTCCCTTGCCTGTGTGAAATACCGTATTTATCGGCGTATAACACGCACTTTTTAACCCATAATAAGAAGCTGAAACCCTACCTGCGTGTTATACGCCGATAAATCCTAGAGCTGCACGATTTGCAGCGACGTCTCCCTCGCTTCCGGTCCTGGCGAGGGTGCGTGTTATACGCCGGCAAGTACGGTAAATAGATTGTTAAGACAATCTGCTTTACAGGCAAACAGCAGTTCTCAACAAATGGCTCCTGCATGTCATGGAGGACCTCTCAATGCTCCCACATTATAACAGGCAAACAGGCTTTTAAATGAAATGTATCTTTACAGGAATAATTCGAAGGGGAACTCACTATTTTGTATATGGCATCCTTGTATTGTCAGTAGGGTACATAACATTAAGTGCAAAGTAGGTTTTGGTTACTTGAAGAGGATGAGGAAAACTTACATGAAGTTTGGCGCGCCCGCCCTTAAATTCTTGTTTTCTCAGTGGAATTAACCCACAGCAAATTAATTATTTCCTACAGCTGCAGGTCACATTTCCTTACTGGACTTTACAGAGGGAGTGGTAGATATGTGGAACGGCCTCCCAGCAAAAACTGTAGAGGCTAATCCAGTGAGGGAATTTTAACATGCACGGGATAGGCATATGGTTACCCTAAATGCAGGTTTTGAGTCTTTACAGCATAAAAACCAGGCATATTAGATGAGCTGAAGGGTCCTTAAACGCCATCTAATTCTACGTTTCTAAGACTAGGAACACTGATGGGTAGTACTAGCCTGAACCGACATCGGAAATGCTGTGCATGAAGCCAGAGTACTGCAACGGTCAGTGGCTTTCATAAGGACGCCATTTGTGGCACCAATATTTATGTATACATGCATTTATATTTTTGTTATGCAATCAATGTTCTGTTCCGATCTTCAAAAGGCTGCCGCACTACGCACGTGAAACAGAAGTTGTATAGTTACTGTTAACGTAAATATTCCATATACCGTATTTGCTCGATTATAAGGCAAGGTTTTTTCAGAGCAAATGCTCTGAAAAATACCCCTTGTCTTATAATCGTGGTCGTCTTATAATCAGACCTCAAATAGGTCCGACTATGAGACTAAGATCCAGATCCCCTGCAGCGCTGCAGGGGACCTGGATCCTCCTGTCTTATGCACCCCCCAACTTACCGGTGCTTCCGAGTCCCCGGTGTGTAGCCTGGGAAGTGGGTAGACATATAGGGGTTTAAGGCATTTATGGGACAGAGTGACAAGCCTGGGGCAGATGTGCATAACTGGGGGGCAGAGTTGGAAAATAAAAGGAATTAAAAACAAAATATTTTTCTCAATCATAGCTTTTATTAAAAAATAGTTTACATGAATTAACATTTACTGGTAAAACTTTTTCCTACAGGGTCATCTTATATTCAGACTTTTTCATTTTTTCCTAAATTAATATTCAGATTTTGAGGGGGTCATCTTATAATCAGGGTCGTCTTATAATCAAGCAAATACAGTACAATCCTTAGAACCATTGGATAATAACAAAATGATAGTAAATTATGGTGGGAGTTCTCCTTTAAGGGGGTTTTCTTTAGCTTATATTATAAAGAACTTCCATTCGAAGTTGATAATCACAAGATTTCAACTGGGCTCTCCCAGTTCTACCCCCTGCTGGCTGATCGCAAGTATTGCAATAAGCAATGCAGGGCTACAGAACAAAGGGGAGGAGAAATAGAAACAGTTTCTCCCCTTCCCAAAAAATGAAGAAAACACTTGTGGGAAAATGAACAAAAATAAAATAAATAAAGGATTGACATGACATCGCAGCGATCAAAAATGTATGAGAGTTCCCCAAAGGTGAAATTTCTAATTTTAGTGTAGTTTTTTTAAATCTGTTTTCACTAGTAATTATGTTTTATGTATAAGTAAGATTTTAAAAAGGTCCAACTTCTAAAATAAATGGTGTATAATTTGCATGGGTTCAAACTTTTATTAAAGGGGGAACACATGGGCCACTCTGCCCATCAAATTTAGTTTAGATATTGCTAGCTCCATGGATATTGTTCTGCGGGTAGGTCACAAAAAAGCAAACATTAGGACAAAAATAAATGTAAAGTTTCAGAACCTGTGATATTTTTACACTGCAGATCAGGCATAGGAAACAAAACAATGCGGACTGATGATTCTGCATTAGAGAACGCTGTAAACAAGTCAAAAAGAAAAAAATAAATGGGCCAGTAATTCAAATGACCTTTCCACAGGCACGTCATAACTCTTCAACAAAACTACAGTATAGGGCAAAGAAAAGATAGAAAAGACATTCCTCTTGAGTTACTGTCATGCAAAATGATTATGTTAAGAGTTAACAAGACATCTTGCATGAATACCAGAAAATGAAACTTTTCTTAGGCCAGATCCTGCTATAAATGGTATCTGGAAACCTGGCCAGACCCCATCATAAAATCAGTGAAACATGACGAGCACAGAGGCAGCATCTTCAGAGCATGCCAGATGTCCTGTCCTTGAGAGCCACAAATTCCTACAAGGGACCTGGCACTGGGGTCACACAGCAGCACATTGTATATTCAGATTTACGATTTCAGAAATATGGTCGGGTTTCCATCATAACATGGAAGATGTTCTGCGCGCTCACAGTGTGCCCTCCAGAATGATATGAAACATGGCAGGAGGGGGTTACAAAAAGAAAGATAAGAAAAGGTGACCTAGCTGGCCAGAGTTATCAATGCACACTAGGAGTGTCAGACTCCCCGTGCCAGTGACAGAGAAAGACTAGCCTTATAAGAACGGGAAGCAGAGAGTAAAACCTAGAACTCCTTTATATTTTGGACAAGGGGACGTAGCCTCTGGAGATTCCCACGGATTCACTTACTCTGCGTTTGTGTACGTTGTTCTGGGTTTGAGCAGTTCAGGGGGTTACCGAAGGCTCATTTGGTATTTTTTAAATAGTGAGCGTGTGGGTTGGTTCTTCAGTTAACCCTTTCAAGTCCACACTCCCTCTTAACATCACGGTGAGGGCCCGAGGGCAGGTGGGGGTGGTTCCTGGTGCTGGGGTGTCTGACAGGTATACAATACAGCAATGTTTTTTTTACTTAAATCATAGCATACCTTCCGGTAAAATATAGATTATAGGTCCCAAGATCCCATTTCTTACAACCACATTTTGTACAATGTTTTCTTTATGCATTCTATTGGGGTTTGGCTCACTCTGCTATTATGAATACCATCTGCATGCATGGATGGATGGATGCACCTTTATCATCTAAGTAAAAGTTCTGCAGAAACAAATCGGTAATCTTAACGGTTAACTTCAGTTTGTAGTTTAACTAATCCATTTATTTAAATCACCTACAACTTCCGAGTGTTTGTCAGCCGGTGAAATTATCTGGAGATCTATTTTAACGTAAAGTGACATTTTACCCTAGGAAAGCTAGAATAGGTGATGGCAATGTACAGTCTTTCGTAACTTTGCTAAATATGTATTTAGTTGCCATATTTCCATAGGCAGATGTCGTTTAGGTCACGAATTCATTGGTTTTGATAAAAACCCACATAATTTAAGGATCACAAAAACGTACATTTTTTTCTATTCATTTTTATTGTACCGCAAACTGCAAAGTGACCTTCATTGTAAAATATGACTTTTTTTTTTTTTTTTTAACAAACAGACATGTCCCCCGTTACAAATACGCACTGCAAAAACTGTAATCAGGATACACTCACTAAGGTGGCTGAAGTACAACTTTTGGGGGTGCTAAATCTATTTCGCTTCTAAAGCACCAGCAGATTCCATTGTACTGAAATTATTACATTATGAAATAATTGCGTGCACTAAACGGACGGCTTATGGTCTCTGGATATTAAAGTGCATCTCGTGCACCGCAAATAGCGGCATGGGGGTGCGGGCAAAGCAGCAAATGTATATTGGGAATCTATATATAGCCATGTATCTGTGGGGGGGGGATTAAAGGGACCTCTCGCCTATTGTGGGCATTAAAGTGCATGTGATGACTGGAGAATCTCGTTGCTACAACGACCTATTAGCAGGATCACCCTTGCTTTTATGGAGTAATTAGACCAAGTAAGCTTCTAAGCCCAGGCTGAAGAAGTCACAGTACGAGTCCATCTTGTTTCCAGCTCCGGATTAGGCCGTGACAGAAGGCGTTGGCCACCATGACAGTTCTCATGGCTCCCCCACAAATTTAGTCACCCTAGGCAGTAGGCTTTTGGCATTTGCCTTAACGTGGCCTGGTTACATGCCTAGAGACGAGCACGAACGTCGAAGTGGGTCTGCTGTGCTTCCTGTCACAGACCTGGCCCTCAGTTTATGAAATTCCATAGCAGGCATCCACATGTCAGAAGATATTTGAGCTATGCAGCTACGCTAGAAAAAGACAATGTTCAACTGTAGCCGCAGCCACCATTCATTATATAACCCTGAGAACGAACGCTCGAAAGGGCCATGCTTTAACCGAGTATCTTTTAAATACAGGCTTTGTGTCCTTCACACTGACGGGTTTTCTGTATTCACTGGCCAACGTGACCCCAAGACGAAGGCAGTTCTTCTCTGTTCACGCACACCATGTTTACCCTGCTGTCTTTCCACATAAAGTTTTCATTTTAAGGCTAAGAATAAATTATGGTTTTTTCGACTTCAGCAGCATTCCACTTAAACAATCTCCTATGACTGTTTGATTCATTAATAACCCGGAATGACTGGGAAGCCTTCCAAAGAAATCTATGCAATTCCTGACATTCCTAGAAGAGAAAAATAGTGTGTGACACTCCGGTCTAGAAAGGAATATTTTTTTTTTTCTCTGAAAGGGCCTCTCGGCCTCCTCTCTTACTGCAGAAAGGAAGAGAAATCACGGCAATCACGGAGCCACGAATAACAAAAACTATTTCTTGCGTCCCGTCCAGCTTCATTACCAAAGGCAAAGACTTAAGGCAGATGCAATTAGGGTCATGCAAGCCTAACAATACAGGGTACGGAAACGATGGCGGTTTCTGCAAAACGGGACCCGAGAGATATTAGGACTGATTGTAGTATATGCTCGGGGCCGATGTATCATTCTGTTAACGCACAAAAAACATTCTTTAGCCATCTCCCTTAGCAAATTAAAGTTTCTTGGTTTATTGTTGAAAAGAGATACTAAGATTAATCCGCATTACACCCCTATTAGCTACTGCTGTTTAACGAAAGTCTGGCACTATGATAGCACCACACACATCAATAAATAATAACTTCAGAAAATATTAACTTTGAACCTTGGTCACTCAAGCTCGCCTTAAAAAAGACTGAAGGAAAACAATAGAGGGAGAGAGAGAAGAGAAATACATGGAGCCGCTCAATTCTGAACATGGGCCAGACAAGCACACGTGAGCAACATGTTACATGCAGAGCTGTTGGGCAATCAGTCTGGTAGCTGGATTTCAGTGATGTAATAGTCAAAGTATTTGTGTACAGAAGGGTTCCACTGATAGCTCCGTTAAGACAATGCAATTATTGTTTGACTGTGTTTACTTTCTAGAGTGATACTTTAGCTAGTATTTCGTAGAATACACAAGTGGCTCTGTACCAACATTATAGGTATGCGGGAACGTCAACTGATGAGAAATAACAATCAAAAACAGCATTGGAAGATAAATGCATTAAAACTATTTTATAGGAGATTTGAGGAAATAACACAAATAAATGCAATAAATGGCAGCTAGAATCCATATCAATAACAGCCAATGGGGTTGATTAGACAGAAGTGAGATGCACCTATATTGTGCTAACTTTGTATACAGACACATAGCACGATTTTACACAACTCCTCAAAAGATCATCACTCACAACAAGATTTGTAGTAATGGCAGCCACTTGGCTGCCTCCTACACTGTATAAAATAAACAGTGCTGTTCCAGCTGGCGCTTGATGGTAGACATTTTGGATTGTGCCCATTAGTACTACTTTGGACACGGCTATCAAATGTAATACCTATAATTATTGTTTTATATAGCACCATCATATTCCACAGCGCTGTACAATGGTTAAACCATTTGACTTACAGAAAATACGTAAGGAGGGTCTGTACTCACGTGGCCATTTATAATATAGAAATGCATTTTTGCATATATAATATATTGTATACCACTCTTTGTGTAAATCCAGCAGCTATCATCAGTCAGGTAACGGGAATCTGCAACCACAAGCATGCTCTTCCAACATTCAACCCTGCCATGCTGCCAGCACACCAATTAACGCATATTAAAGTGTAACGATAATGTAACAACTTCCCATCTCCATGCTACGAAGAGGCCTTCTCTAAAAGTAGGCTAGAAGAATTCCCCGGTCTGAAGCAATACTGTATATAATGTTGCTTGTTTCCATAGCTATAAGAAGTTTCAGATCCTCTTAAGGGCTTCCTTTTCTAGTATGTACTAAAAAGCATTTTCAGTTTTACTAAATTTTTAGTACATTTTTACTTTGAGCCTCGGATACGTCTGCTGCACTGGACTATTTTTCCACACCCTGAAACCAAAGTGACCAGCCGTGCTTAAACGTTAACTGTGATATTATGCAAAATGTACATAAAATAAGAAAAATAAAAAGTTACATGTTAAGAGTATATGCTTTATTGGTGTGGAATATATCTATGCGCCGCTACCAACCACCTTGCTTGCAGAGTGGCCATGCATCCCTAACAACCATGTTTGTAATGTGTTCACAAAACCGAGACCGAGGCTCTTGGACATTCTTCCTGGAGTGCCCTAGGATGCACATCACTTAATACAACAGATCTAAATCCGGTGAGTTTTACTAGCTGGCTGGCATACGCAATGAATACTGTACAGTACTGGATAAAGTAGAACCAGCCCTGGCACGCTAGGGGGAGGCGGAAAGCCCAGCTGGGAGTGACCTACCTGACCTTCCACCCAGGCCTGTCCTTTACTACCCTGCATAAGTTTTATAAAGTTGTATAAGTATAATATAAGAGGAGGCCTGAGAAGACAGGATGGGAATTCTCCAAAACTATAAGCACATATTGTGTTATTGCTACACAAACCAGTTACGGCAATGAAACATAACACACATCCAACCATGTAGAATATTTGCCTTCGGGGAAGTCCAAAAAGTTAATGTTTGACGATGCATTAAAAAAAAAAAAAACTACAAAAAGGAAACTGAAAAACAGCAGAGTTCTGAAATGTAAGTACATCAACGCCTTAAAATGTGTATCATTCTGCAGACAATACAGTTATAGAGGGATCGACAGCAGCAGCAGTAGACATCATCGCTTCCCCCAACGAGCCCATTCTTCCATTGGGAAACAGAGGTCTGCAGAATAACACCGGATTTCTACAACCACTACCTTGTATGTACCTCCTGAACCAGGATCAAAATCTAGAAATGATTAGTTATACAACATGCGATGTGTCCCAGATGGCTTCATCACTTAATGTAATTCCTCCAAGGTTCAACAATTCTCGCTACTGATTGGCTGCCTGAAAACAATGGGGGCACTTTCTTCACATGAGGTCTCGTTAAACCCCCTCAACATTTGCAAAAACAGCACCGTAGCCAACTGGCAGAAGTATATCATGCGCTTACGGAGTGGAAAATTGCAGCCGGAGGGGGGTTGAAGAGGCAAATGCTAACGGATGGGGGCAACGCATAAATGTAAAGGGAAATCTCAATTATACTTTCCCCTGAAGAGCACACGATGGCTGGTGTGTGCCTTAAAGAAAGTCTATGTTCACCACTTCTTGTAGGAACTTCCAAGTTTTCGGCACACCTATAGTCCATTATGAACCCCTGAAGGCCTAAGGATGTTGCTAGTAAAAATATGCATTTTTTTACACCCTTTGCCATTTCCACCAATTCTCACAGATCTCCATGCCTACCAACCACATAGAGATTAGTGATAAAGACTCAGACCAACATGATCACAGGAAGTGTAAGGGGCATGGGATGGAATCAGTGACCTTCAACATGTTATGCCATGTCCAAATGGAAAGTGTAGCCAGGGAATATTTGAACTATTGCTCAGGCATTTAAATCCCTTATAATGTAACGAATGTTTAAGTGCAGGCACACTATTTTTTTCAGGGAGAAGCTATCTATGCTGGCTGTTGCTGATAGCAATTGGACAGCCTGCCCTCCCCTTTATCAATAGAGAGATGTCCCTTGTCATTTCATACAATATGGGAAACTGTATCACACTGCAACTTTTATTAGCGCATTACAGAGATATACACAAGTTACCTTCCGATACACAATAAACTAACAAATATTAACAGGCTACAGCCATAAAATCACAATGTATCATGTTTTGCTTCCCTTTGGTGAATGTGACATACTTAGAAACAAAATATCTCCTACTCGCATGTACTGCCCGTATCACAAAGCAGCAATAAAATGTATTTCCCCGCCAAATAAGAGTACGGGGTACAACATTATTTTAAAAGTGATTATTTTGCAATTTACTGTATCTTCACCAGAGGAAATTCCTGCCCATGGAGTTGGAATTACCAGCAGTACCTGGTCTCCTGTCCCACCGTGACTTTGGATTTTAATGTAAAATTAACCAAACGGTGGAAGAGAGACCGATGACAATGGCTTAACCACTTCTAAGACAGACGAAAGGACAGTAGTGTCATTATAAAGCTGTGGAAGTTACTGGCTTCCGTGCTTTCAGAATACATTCTTTTTATATTTAACTTGGCATTCAAAGAGGAAACGTATCTGCTACCAACTACTAAATAATGGAACATAAATAATTATTGGACTTAACAGCGCTTAATGTAACACACATTACCAAACAAAGCTAAGATGATGCAGGGCAGAGCATGGTGCAGCTGTGATCAACTCTTATGCTCACATCCACTTCAAAGGCATTTTTGGGAGTAGCCGAACTTGGGCCAGCAAATCATTACAAGCATGCGTAATGTAGCGTCTTAATACCCAAATCATACATTATTTGCCTATTCTCAAATTATCTCATCTGTGAGCAAACCTGTATTACTGCAAAGTACACTCAAT
This sequence comes from Spea multiplicata, assembly GCA_009364415.1. Lineage (NCBI taxonomy): Eukaryota > Metazoa > Chordata > Amphibia > Anura > Pelobatidae > Spea > Spea multiplicata. Next base: position 163,942 of record VKOC01046979.1, read on the forward strand.
GACTCTGCATTATTTCACACACAAGTCAGATTCGCCGACGCCAGCCTCCAAGACATTCTCAGAGGAGAGCTTTACTCGATGGACTGTGTGACTGCCGGCTTTCTGCGCAAACTATGTGCTTTTATCAAAACGGAATGCCAAGTAAAAGCTGCACGTTTCATCACTCATAAAATACCCATAAATAATTCCGTGGAACTCAACCAAGGGACAGTCTCTGATACCTCCACCTTCTCTTCTAAAACTAAATAAAAAACATACCACTTACGTGACCCGGACGTTGCAGCTCTGCTGCGGCAGCTACCCTGCGGTCCGACCATTCTTGTTACCGATTGGCTGCTTGAAGCAGCCAATCAGTGACAGGAACACATGCTTACATGCTAGAGCTGACTGGGAGAGGGTATATCACATGCACTACATCCAGCTGGGGAGTATAGTAAAGGGGCAATGCATATAATATTAATAAACAAAGGATGGCTCTATGCATTTGAAACCAGACCACCACCATTTAAGGAGGATATAGCGATTTCACAGATTGCATATACATTTACAAAGCTAATAAATACGCAGAGAGACATGGTGTTTTGGAAAGCATTAATATTAGGAGACTCATCAATGGTTTTAAAGCACGGAAGTTGGAGAGTTGTGATTGAGATCGCATTCTCCTGAAGCTTCCTCAGAACTTTCTAAAGTTATGTTTGAAACTGAAATTCTTACCAGTCCGGTTCTCTAATGGGAAGCTTATGGAAGAATAAAGTGGCGCACATGTTCATACAAGTGAAACCACGTGGGAGCTCACCTTGTAGTTTTCAACCATCTTCAAGGAGCCGGTAAGTGCCAATAATTATATACGAGTGTATAAAGAGAGCCAACACTTCTAATTGTTATCTTGCCATGATGGCGGTATGCTGAAAACAAGGAAAGGGCTCTGAACAAAAGCACTCTCCAGACATCTCAACAAAGGAGGAGTAAATATATTAAACAATTTCAGAAAAAAAATGACCAAACATCTTTTACCAAAATTATTTGATGCTACTCCAGCTTCACATAGCTCGCTGTATTTAAACCGTGTTTCCATAAGGGTATCGACGTGAATCGAAGCCTCTAAGGAACAGAAGCAGTCACCCTCCTCATTGCTTTGGCTCCCTGATGAGAGGAAAGTTGTTGTGAAAACTTCATATGTTAAGAATTATACCTTATTATTTGGCAACCTTTACACCGATTTGGACATCACTAAGAAGCGGCATAAATCTGGGGTTAACAGCCTTATTAGTCAAAGATCTAGCAAGCTTATTTTTCTTTGAGAGTCTATAAGCCAGTAAGTAGGGCCTTCCGATGTATATTTGCTATCTAAATAACAACATACAAATCAAAAGCTTTAGAGTAAATGAAAAAGCTTTGCCAAAAATACGATCATGGTAAAGCATCAGTCCCATATTCTTAATGCTGAAACCACGCAACCCAGGTTGGATTACATTCAGAATTAACAAATTAACCCATTTCTCATGATGTCCTTGGTCTTGTCTTAGGCATAGCATTATTCTTATCCCATACATGCATGTTTATTTTCTCTTTTAGCCTCTACCACTTCTTATGGGAGGCTGTTCAGTTTATCCAGCGCCCTCTTGGTCAAATAAAACATCTCAACCTCCAGTTTTAGGTTATGACCTCTTGTTCCAACATTTCTCCTCCTTTGAAAAAGCTTCCCTCCTGTACTTGGTTAAATCCCTTTACGCATTTAAAAGGTTAAACCCCTTTTTGGTAAATATAGCAAGATGTTTTTAGTAGCATCTTAGCCAATTGATTATTTCCACTTAATAAGCACTACATCATGAGCTGGTCTGTGGAACACAGGGGGTGCCATCTTCCATTCAAAAACTGTATATCAAAAGTATAGCGTAATTACTTTAATAAGTATTCTTTAACTAAAAGTAGTAAAGAATAAAACGTAGGCTTGGGATAAGCTCCTCCATGTTTTGATCTTCAACCCCACTGGAGTGCGGGGGGTATAGACAGGACCCCTGGAACCGTTGCATGAGCTCACGCTGAAGCTGGATGGGGATGAGCATCTTGCGTGTGCCCTAGTAAGCAGGAGATGTGTTTGGCCAAGTGTTAAAAGGGGACAGTCAGCTATCACATATTAAAGTGCATGCCCTGACTGGAGCGTCCCTTTAATACAAGCAATTGATAAGGGGATGTCACATGGAGGTGCGTGGACAGCAAAACAAGGTGCAGGGACTATGGAGCTGACCTTGGGACTGTGTCCTTGGAATTTCTCATGACGAAGATCCTGCCAAAAGCTTATGGAAAGCTAAACTGAATGATATAATAAAATAATAAATACATTGCATGCTGCTGAACCATAAACAATATTAAATGCTGGTAAATTGAAAAAAAGCGGGGGTTCTTTTGAGGAGAAAAGTAACATATTGGGTGTGAAGTCGCACTTTGATGACAAATTGTTTTCCGGGAGTATATGTGCGGCTAACAGCAGCATCCTATGGCATGGAGCTGTGCACGGCCTCTTCAGTGTTTATGTCTCTTAGCGTGTACACGTGTTCAGGTGCGGAAATCCCTGCGGTCATTGTGATTTTCATGCTTTGTGTTGCTGAGTCAGTGGAGTAGAAACAGGTTAATTAACTCAGAGGGCTTCTCCCTATGTATGCTTTGAGAGAGAGCTCAGTGAGAGTTTCTAGTGTATTTCTCGATTCCAGATGTCCATGTAACCCCCCCAACAACAAAAAAAAAATTAAAGAAAAAAAATTGCAGCTCCCAGCACCACCGAAATGACTCCTGTAAACAAAGCCAATTCTATTTTCTTTGCTGGAAGTCAACAAACTAGCCCTTTATGACCCCAATGCAAGTCTAGCCCCTAGTGCTTTTTGCCACTTGACAATTAAATGTTCCCAGCAAAATTATGAATGAGGCAAACAGTTACAATAGCAATGTTACCAATAGTCGGATCTAGTCACAAAAGTCCTTCATTCTGCAGAGTAGCCTTTGAAGAGGAAGCGTGGCTACCACAGCTCTTGGGATAACTACATCTTCATTCATTGAAACTACATGCAGCTTGTGCCGTCTGTTGATACTGAGTATAAATGTGAAACCTCGTGAAAGGTTCTGTGGTCCCAGGTGGCAGAGCCAGCATTATCAAATCAATTTACTGTTCTGAACTTCTCGCCCGTCTCCTTAACAGACTGTTAAAAAGGCAACCAATCAGCTACTTAACAGAGAGAAATGAATGGGGATATAACATATATAATATATAAGTGTACAGAACTGTAGAACACAGAATTTGGGAAAGCTCACTTTAAGGTGGCCCTTGTGGAGTTTGCCAAGAAGCTCTTGGCAAATTCGTTGAAGCATACTTGCGGGGACTTAAGTGACTTTTAAAAAAAATAAATATATATATATGCATTTAATTGTTAACATTACAAAGATGCACAAATTACATTTGTGCCAAAAACCACGACCTGGTAAGAATGTCCTGGCCAAGCGAGGAGAAGCATTGAGTGCTCACCTCGCTGCGGCAGAGCTCATACCCACATCCTGTGACGTCTGCTCTCGTTCAGATTGCAGGTTTCTACATATCCCTCCCATACGTCAACAAGGATGTTGTTTAACAAAACCTTCCCTAATCGGACAGATATGAGAGGGAGAAAAAAAAAAAAGTACAGCTTATTAGAATGCAAGGCTGAGCAAAGAACTGCCTTCAGGCTGCTTTCACGTTCAGATGTCTTCTAAAGTACGGCTTGCCCAACGATTCATGAAGGAGCACCGGAAGCAAGACATTTATCAACAGCTCCACACCTTTGGTAAATGTTTTTTCTGCTTGTTACACATCACAAACAAGGAAGCCGACTACAACGGCATGCATTCAGAGGGCTGGACGCAAGAGTACATGTTTCAGAAAAGCTTACAAACACTGTGTAAACCTTGTTGCTGTAAAGCTGTGGAGAACACGTACACGTTGACTTCTGGGCCCATAGTAAAGTGGTGGTGTGCATTAAACGAGTTGGGTGTCTTATTCTTTTTCTTCGTAATTATTATTAAAGCTCTATTTTTTCTGTAGACGTGATGGTTCTTTTACTGTACCAGATTAGAGACTAACAAATTAAATTATCTTTGACTTCACCGCTGATGGTGAACAATCCTACGCAGATATGGCAGATAGCTTTCAAGACTACCCCTGCTTGTGAGAATTCTCCTTGATTTAGCAAGATGTGCTCGATGCTATAAACATTAAAATGTTGGGATTTAGGAGGAATATGTTTTTAGATCAGCATTTTAACTACTGGGTCCATATAGGATTATGGTTTCGTGGCCAGACTCCCGATAGAAGTAAACCCAAGCATCCCGGCTGAATGCATGATAAAAACAGCCACACAATGGAAAACAGACTTGTACTCATGATTATCAAATTGTTAAATATGGGATCCTCGCCATATAGCGAGCAAATGGAATGAGAAGGAGGCTATTTTGAGCGAGGCATGCAAAGACACTTAATGTTGTCATGGTTATCAGCAGCATGGAAATTGCCTGCACTAATTAACCCACGCAGGGTGCCTTATTAGCCGAGTAAAAGATCTGCTCTGTTTTAGCCCGGTAAAGCACTCCTATCGGGCACGAACATTTAAAATGCCCTGTATAAGAGTCTGTAATAAAAAAATATGATTTAACTGAGCTCATTTCAGATTAGAGAAAAATCAGATTAAGAATGACAATCATAGTTCCAGGTATTATGAAAGTAATGGTTCCACCAGACAAGTATGTGTGTAACAGGATCTCGTTCCTGTTATAAATTATAACCATTGCATTATCATAGCCCCGTTAACAGTTGTACTCCCAACCTACCCCAATAACCATCCCCCATAGCCCTGAGAGTCTCCCTGGTGCCTACGTGACCACATACTCAGAGACCTGGAGCGGCTACTCACGTGAAGCCGCCAGGGATCCCTCCGCTCCTGGTTCCCATACAACATGTATTAAAACCCCACAAGCGGGTGTACAAGCGGCCATAGGAATCCATCAACTATCTGTGATTGATCAATTCAAAAGCGTAGACATTAACCCCTAATTTCTGCTTTTACACGTTTTTGCAGTAGCTCTCAAAAGACTCCATTAACCAGAAGGTCCCATCAGAAGGAGTTGTTACAGAAACCCCCCCAGTGGAAATGATTCGCACACAAAGCTATGCCATTTCTAGGGGTGTATGGGTTATTGTAGAGCTCTTAGGAATGTAATCTATGGGCGACAGATGTATGGAGAATGTGGACCGGTTATTTGATATTCTGCCTGTCTCTGGAGGTCTTCAATCCAACTCTAAGAACCTTGTACTCAGGCATTTGCCAACGTCAAAACTTTACTACTTATTGAATTTGATTCATATAGCGCCGTAATAGCAGCTGTGTCGTACAATGGCCAAACCGGACATAACAAGCAACACGTCATATATGAGTTTGGACTTGGGGGGTCCCGCTCAATCTAGAATGTTGTTTTGATTCAAAACCTCAATTTGATGTGTTGATACAGAGCCCAACAACATTTTGCTCTACATGAATCGGGTCTATGTATGAATTGTCATTTTAAAAATAGTCACTCGACTAGAATTTTGCAAGGAAGGTTGAAAAAGAAAACATACTAAAAAAATCTGGCCCACAGCAGCCAGTATTTCTGGAGCAAAGTCAATCTTGTATCAGACGTTAGTTAAAAAAAAAATCAGCGATACAAGGAAAATATTTTTTAGTTACTTAGCAATATCTTAACACACCCCATCCACTGAATCTTAACACTCATCATTTGTTTCTAAAATAATGACCATGGGAATGTGACTCTCCCACCGCGGCTTCGGCGTGTCAAGTGACGTGCCAAGCAAACATAACAATGAGGTTCGCAGAACTAGGAAACGCTACGGAATATGATGGCGCTATATAAAATAACAGCCGATACAGTATATATGTTATCACATTTTCTAGTGAGTTTGGTGTTGTCCCATTGTAAAGCACCCCCCACACACACACTATCCCTGTGATGATCCCCACCATTTCTTCCGGTATATGGCGTGAATTTGCCAAGTGGGTGACTTGGAGCAGAAGAGCAGGAAGAGTTACCCGCGTGTCCAGGGCGCTGCCTTTCCTAGCCGGACTCCGGAGAGTACTAACCCAACACCAGAAATGCTATATTGTTGAATTTCACTATTTTTGTGACGCCATCCACAACATATTTATATAATTACACTGCACCCTATGCCACAGCGTAATACAATCACTGTTGTTCTGTGATCTCCAAGAGACTTCCGGGTCACAGGAAGAATGGAGGGAGAGATCTCCGTTACAGTTTGTATCAGCTGTAGAGTGCTTTTTACACGTTACGCCTTGGCTCAGTCTACTAGACAACATAAATGATCCTGCAGCCTTGCAACAAACAATCAATGCTTCGGAGTTAATTAAGGTGCGTGGGGAAATGGACTTCATTAGCATAAGCAGGACTTCATTTACATTGCCAGAAAGAATCAGAACGGAAATATTACAGGGTAAAGCAGGCCAACAGAAAGTCTACTGAAACAATATCAAAGAAATCAGACATTTTTTATTTCACCATAGATCCCCTTTAAGCTCTGGAAGGGTTAGGGATTAGTTACACGTTTACTCTTTAATAGGCACCTTTGAGCGCAAGTGTTAATCACTGGATTAGTCACCCTGACCTCCTTTCAAGTAACATGATATATACTTAAACAAATACAAGTTAGAGATGCCCTAAAATGTGGCTGCAACAAAGCCCACCACTGCCAAGCCAAGGATCCATCCGCTGGAGACATGATCCATCTGCCCCCTTCCTCTAGTGACAGAAAGAAGCTCAGCATGTTGTGTGTGTGTGTGTTTGTACACACACGTATGAAAGCATTTCGTAATCCCACAAATATTCACGGCAGAACCCGGGCCGCGTATATTGAGTCATTCTGATGCAAACTAGTAAGAGCGGCGCGCTCAACATGCTCCAGCCGATGCCGCCACCTTTAGCACATTGCACTAGAATGGCTCTTTATACGTTCGGCCCATCGTGTTAGAAGTCTGTGGGAGGAAAAACAAAGAATTATCCATTCTAAACAAATGCTACAAGCTAAGCGTTGCAGGGAGAGCAGATTGGAGTATTTCGATACTACACACCTTCCTATATGTTTAGGTGTCCCTATATTGGGTCCTCCCTCACTATTATCACCAGTCCTTAAGCTAAGCGCCTGCCCAACAAAAGCGAAGACCCACAGAAAACCAGTACGGCCGACGAAAAAGTTCTGAGACAGGCGGCAGTCTGCAGGAGACGCTCTGTAACTATTCCACGAAGTATATCAGGGCTGAGACATGTTCACACACTGTGCAAATACTCACTGCCACCTTTATATTTGAACAGAGTGAAACTTTTTTGTTCTTGTGCAAATCCGAGTGCACCAATACGCGTTAAAGTGAGTTATGTTGTTTTAAGTGATTCTCACTACTTCTTGTTGTAGCAGCAGCGCTACGGAATCTGCTGGCGCTATACAAATAAACGTCACCCGAGCGGAAAGTCTGCAGATGTCCAGGAGCTAGACACATGTACCTACTATGCGTTCTATGACACTATCAAACGCACAGCCACTTCCGACACATAAAGCCGGAATTAAGACAAGCGCCACCACCGATCTCGCAAATTAACGATCCTCGCGACTCCAAAGTAGACTTTGGAATAATGAGTCGAGAATATCAAGAAAATTAAGGTCATGTGACATCAAAAAGAAGTGAGCCACAAGAATTCACAGCTGGGGGTTTATTCTGGAAACGTTGGGACACTGAGCTAAATTTCTAATGCCCTGGGAACCCCCAGCCTCGATGAGCCTCCTACAGAAAAGCCGAGCTCACCCCAGAAACTTTAGGTTAGGTGCAAATAAACTCAAATTGGTTTAGTCTTATTTTATTTTTACTTTGTTATATGTAGGAGATATATATATATATATATATATATATATATAACCACTGCACATGGAAGAGAATTAGAAGCGGGTTCAACAGCCCCCCGACGAGGTCTTTCTGCCGGGACAGGACCCGTCCAGGCAGCCGCCTTACGAGCTGTGAAATGTATCGGACGTCCCTTTCTGTACAGCTCAACGCGCGGGATCTCCAAGCGAGCCAAAAGGACTCGGCGCACAGCTTGACTGGGCCCCTAAATCAGAGTCCAGTAGTAGCCCAGGTTATTAGCCACCAGTTCAAAAAGCCAATCCCAGGCACTGAGGATACGGGTGACCAGTATAAATCTGCCAGGACAGAATCAAGTGACTGGTTACATTACTGCTCACCCCTCACCATGTACCTGTCACCCCGACACGTCTCGTTACTAGCCCTTGGGCTATACACATTACTTTACTTACTGAAGGGAGTGACAGGTGAGCAGACTTCTCAATACATTATGAAGGGCCAACCCCAGTGCAGGATGCGTTTGGCAGACCCTGTATAATGTATAGTTAAATCATGCAGCATTAGCTCAGCCATTCTTGCTAGTGATTGGTGAAGTTGAAGACACGGCTCTGCTCTCCTGCAAACTCTCCCTTCGATGGCAGAGGGAGCCTACGGGCCGTACACGTATACACTGTGGGGCAGGCAGCTCTGTTAGTGTGCATAGTGGACACTCACCAGCAGGCAGTCTGTGTTCACCTCTGACTTGGGGTTCCGCAGCATGACGTCGATTTTCTCGAACCGGGACTCGAAGCTCTCCCCGGTAGACATGATGACGTTTAAAATGACCGGCCCCGTGCAGTGGATACAGTGCTCCGCTTTCAGGCAGGGGGAAAGCAGCGCTGTCGCTGGGCCGGTGTGTGCACGTATCCGGCTCTATGCACAGAAATACGTGCAAGTCTCTAGTGGGGGGAGCGGCCCCCTCTCCTCTGACGCGGAGATCCCTGCGCCCCTCACCCCCGCTTCAGGGCCGGACTTTGCGGTGTGACGGGCCCCGGCATCCTCCCCACGGGCCTCCGGACACATAAACACAGGCCTGGGCCTCCCTTGCTTGCTGCTACAGGTCGGAAAACGGCCGGTGACAACCAAGCAGAGCTCGCGTGATTCGGTGCCGAACTCTGTGACAGTTCCGGCGAGGCGACCCGGTATTCTGCACCCTCCTCCTCCCTCCGGTATGCAATCCTCGCCTCAGTGCCCGGCCCGGTGATACATCCCCCTGAAGCCCGGTATAATTGAAGCCGCACCGTCCTGGTTTGACTCCCCCCGCCCGAGGCCGCACAGTGACGACTTCCCCAGTAAATGCCCACAGGATGATAGCAGCTCCGCCTGATTCAATAGTCCTCTACAAACATGTCCGCCTTCCTGTTCAAACACATACGGGCGGTTGGGAGGAGGGGAGGCTGCGCAGGCGCCGAGCCCACAGACAGTACCCGCGGACCGCCTCAAACCACACGCTGGGGAGAGCAGACCTGCGCTTCAAAATGAGCGCCGTCTCTCCAGCGCCGCCAGTCTGCTCAGGTTACTGTACGCTAAGCAGACGCTAGAGGTCACCGGTACCCGGTAACAGTGAGAGAGAGCTGAAGGGCTTGTAAACTGCGTATGTTAGTTACCACTTGGCTTTAACTGCCCCCCCGGGCCAGAAGGTGACAGCCCTCCCTTAGGTAACTACCCCCAGTGCAATATATATCTTTATTTTTATTGAAAAACTTTTTCATAGAGCAAGGCAGGCAACTTCTGGCCCTGAGGACAGGTACAGCTGAGTGACTCCACCTCACCACCACCACCACTACCTTCTTACCCCTTTCCACCATGAAGTAACACACTAGCATTTACCCATACACACCCCCTTTAACACACTTACACTAAAACATACGCACGTCATCATATCCCACTCCATACATCACACATAACACCGGTATCTTGCCCCAAAGCTGCAGGTCAAACCACAAGAGTTCCAGATATGATAGAAGGATCATTTTGGCGTGTCCTCGGCCGTTGTTCATAGTTACTCAGCTTGAAAGAGGGCAAGTCCAGCGTTTTCACTGCCTATACAGTATCTGCCATCCAGAAGAAGGCAACATAAGTTACTCTTTTGCACAATATTGCCCCAAAGGGTTAAATCGAAGGCAATAAAATGTTTGTTTGGATAAATACTACCTATGGGTTTCCTGTGCATTAAACGACAGAAAGAAAAGGCTAACGGAAATATTAAGAAGAACCAGATCAGCCAGTATCTCAAAAATAATGTGCCCAGGTTCCAGCATGTATCGGCTGCCTGGGCATGATAGGAGTATGATTGCTGTTGGCATATAATAGGGCACAGTGGCATATAAGAGGGTATAAGGCATTTCTGGAGGCAGAGTGGCATATAGAGGGTTAAAAGGCATATCATGGGGCAGAGTGAAATATAGGAGGGTATAAGGCATTTCTGGGGGCAGAGTGGCAAGCCCGGGGGCCCAGGTTGGCAAATAAAAGGAAATGAAAACAAAAAAATCTTTTTAGCAATCATAGCTTTTATTAAATATGGAAAAATAGTTTACATAAATTAATTTTTACTAGTAAAACTTTTTTCCTATAGGGTCGTCTTATATTAGGCTGTTTCTTTTTTTTTCCCTAAATAATATGAAGATTTGGGGGGGTCGTCTTATAATCGGGCTCCTGGGGACACTAGAGTGTCTCTTCAGGAGATCCCAGCCACTAAGCAGATTTGTGTCATTTAAGTTCTCAAAATAACAAAATTGTAAATATTTGCCCTTCAAAACAAGCTACGAAACAACCTGGAAAAGTAATCTTTGCCTTAAACCAGAATGGTGACATGTAAATAGATTTCCCTAAGGGTGACTTCTCTATGGCAGCAAACATTACTCACAATATTTCCAAATATTGTGAACTTAATCTCAGGAAACGTTACTTCTGCTATTGTAACCACATGCATGAAGTTATAACTTTTGTATAGAATTAGAATCCTGCTACATGTTACAAAAAAATTAGTAAGGCACCTGGACTGGTGAAATTAAAACAGCTGACCCATTAATACAAAATTGCATGTTATACACGATATTCTGCAGTATACATGAAAATGTACTAAGAAACATAGAACGTGACAGCAGATAACCATTCGTCTGCCGTCTTCTAGTCTGACGATTCTTCCTGATGTAAAGACTCAGACCTTAATCAGTGTTTGGTCTCGTCCAGGCTGAGGACTTTTATCATCCTGACTTATGTGTCAACATTTTCCATACGATGAGTGTTGTCCAGCAGGCAGCCTGTACTATATTAATCCAATGTGGCGATTTGGCCATATATATTCATCTTTGGTGTTTTCTGAATGAATTGGGAAGTGTGACGTTACCTTATGTGGAATTTTTGTTTGTGTCAGTGAGATCACGCGTGTTCCTGCGCCTCGCTTTGTTTTGTAAAAATGTTTGAGAAATCACTGCATTCTAGGGTTTCCAGCAAAAATTCCTGGTGGCGTACTTTTGTGTGTAATAATAGCCAACGTTGAAACATCTGGTGTATGTTCTTTCATAATGTGTCATGTTGGGGGTATTCATTCCTATTTATGGAAACCAAATAAAATACTGAACTGGAACACAAAGTTCTAAAAAAAAAAAAAAGGCTGAGCTTGAAAACCAGAGAATCCGTAGCTCCATTTTCAGGACACCATCTCCTGAACCCATCCTAAATTCTGTTTGAATAATAATCGGATACTTTGCTTGAACTGTTTACATTTTATGCATCTACCACGTTCATCATTTAAAAAAAATCTCTACCCAACATTTTATTTCTCACCTTTAATAAAAAATACTCATTTAAGTAATAGTTGTCAATTGTTCTAAGTAAGTAAAGTAAAGTGGGAACAGTTTGACGTTATGCCAAATGTGCTTATTTATGTACTGTCTGGACATAATTCTATATAAACTGCATGTGAAAATGACCCCAAATTTTGCCTAACAAATCTTATCTTAGGGTTCCTGGCCAATCGGGGCCATACCCTTGGCCACAGCTAGGATCTCCATATATTTAGTATTATGGAAAGGCTTCCTCTTGCCTAAGGGTTGGTTTCAATTTATTCTGGTCCCTTTAAAAACTAATCCAAAAATCTACAAGAATGTGGTTATAAAAAACTCTAAGATAGATGAAATATGTGACTGCAATAACCCCACACATCACTGATTGCTAATTAACCTGTTTATTGCCCTATAAACTGACTTTTAAATAGGTTAATATAAGGTGCTTTTGTTTTCTCCAAATCAGTCAGCATTTGTATTTTTTGCAAGTGTAATTGGGACAAATAAAAAAATAGAGAAAGTACACTAAGCACAAACGGGACCCTTAGAGCTTGACGCCTGTAAATAAACATTTCATTTGTCATCTTACTAGGCTCAATTTTTTATCTTGTATCCCCCTGCTTTTAATGTTCCCTGGCTTTTTTTGATCTTCTCTATGCTGTATGGCTATGCATATTTCCATTTGTCAGCAGAAACTGAGATGTAACTTCCACGTTCTAAACATTCTGAAATTATAAAGACTGCTTGTCCAATTATTGGCCTTGAAATGACAGGCAAATAGCTCACCACTGTGATGCCTTAACAGTAGAGATGGGAAAAATACAGGTTTATTGGCTCCATCAAACAACATTGGAAAAAAATACATATTTACCATCTAACTGTAATAAATGTGTTTTTTTGTGTGGGGTGATCATCCTTTCAGATGTCTAGACAGTGACTTGGAGTAATCCATTGAACACATACACTTAGACATGACCCAAAAATAGTAATTGTAAGTAAATGGTATTAGAAACCTTCACTTCCTGCTGTGTAGAGCTTACACAATTTATATTACTCATCTCTACTGATAATCACACCACAGCGTTACATCTTCAGAGCTCAAGCTGCACAGGACACATTGCACAAGCAGTGGTGAGTCTGTCTAGATTGGTTTTGGTTACTCAATTTTCAGAATTCTGGGTAACATCATTCTATGCAGCGCTGTACAATTTAAATATTGAGAAGCTCACTCTTACTCAGTCAGATACTACATGAGTTGAGGACCATGTCTGTGAGCTTCAAATTTAGCCTTATTGCCTGGGCAGTCTAGTACGCTGGGCAAAAGGGGCTCATAGCAGCCGCCCCTTAAGCCCGCAACGACCAAGGTCGCAGGGGTCGGACAGTGTGCAAATGCCACAGAGAAATCTGCAGGTGGAGTATTTTCTTTGGTGTTTTCCTGGCCGGGTACACTTTTGTGCAGATTTGTGTTTGTATGAAAGTATGGATAGCATGGATGTGTAAGTAGGGCATATATAGCACAGGCAGGCTGTTTAGGGGCAAAGTTAGCAAGAGTAGGCTGTTGGGGGCAAAGATGGCACAGACATGCTGACTGAGCACAAACATTGCAGAGGCATTCTGTTTTGGGGAAAAACATGGCAAGTCCTATGTGTCCAATCTGGGTGCTGGGCAGGTCCTGTGGGTGCAATCTGGGTTCCAGGGCAAGTATTATGGGTGCCGGACGTGCACCATTCATTTGTGATCGGCATAGTGTAAAGCTCCTGCCCTGTGCATGTGGCGTGAGGACGTCTCACACTCAGTCACGTTAGGGTCTGAAGGAGAGAGGTGTCCACTGGCTGACAGTCTCCTCCTAGTCGGAGTCAGGCTTGTTTTTGTGTGTTTGTTTTTTTTTTGGTGTTGGGGTGAAAGGTTTGATTGCATGCTGGGGAGCCTGGGGTGGAGGGTTGCAGAAGCTTGAGATACTATTGGAAAAGCTAGAAGGGGAAAAGATGAATAGGAGTGGTCATTTTAAAGTAAAAGAACAGCTTTGGGGGACAAGTACCCTTGAATATTCTAATTTTACTTGGTTATTATTTCACAGTATTATTATTTATTGTTCTCTTCGTGTTTGTCTACGTGGGGACAAAAATCCTTCATATTCCACAAATATTCGCCCATTCCTGTGTTCGGTTCGGGCGAATATTCGTGTACATTCAAAAACAGTCGCTCTTACGGACCTTTTAACTCCTGACGTAAAAACTGGGCCTGAGGGGAGACCATTCCAGGAGTTAAAGGTCCGTTGGTCGCCGGCAGGGAGCTCCTCTGCCATCAACCCATAGCAACCAATGAAGGCCATCTCTAGCCTCTCCTTTACATGAACTATATAGGTGAATACTGATGTACCTCTTGTGAAATACACCCCTCTAGATCGTTTGATCCAGGCCATCCTTACCCTTTGTTTCTGTAAATTAAAACTATGTCATACACTACTAATAATGTCCTACAGAATATGATGGCGCTATATATAAATCAATAAATGAAAATAATAGCCACATCCCTTTACCAGCCTTGAAGCAAATTAGGGAAAAGCACTGCAGACCAATGAAGACTCGTTCTGACATGAATGCTGATGACTATTTGAAGCAGCCTAGTCATATGGGGTTTTGTAGTAGTGGTAATGTCTTTTTGCTCTTATCGGGATTATTCACTGTGCTCATTGCAAAATATCTTCTTCCTCTCCACTATGTGCCTGCGTGAGTGTATATACATACTGGACGGTCTTAAACAAACCACACAGAACTGCAAACACAATGAGGGTGCATAACAATATATAGATTATAGTATAATACAGGCAGCCTTGTGGCAAAGAGTGGCAACAGGTGGGAAATGCTGGCACGCTAGATTCTTCAAGCCACAAGAGTGCCGTTGTGATCTCTCATCTAGGCAGCACATACTTGAGTGGTTTAGTCTTAATTCAGCACAATCATTGTCCTATCCGTGCTTGTTTCCATTCCATGAAATATTTTTCTGTACCAAGTATTTATTATACCGGTATTTTATGTTCTCATTTTTTTAAATCAAGTTGATTGCAGTTCTGCACACATATACCATTTCATTTTCATGTAATTGTCCTGACAATCAACTTCAGTACATTAAATTAGCTTCAAGTAGTTATGGTCATGAACCTTGAAAGCAGTTTGATTAGTTGCCGGGTTCCCTAGATCCCAAAATTGTAACCAAAACAGAACAACCGAACAAACAAACAAAACACAGCTATGAGTATACTGGATTTCGCTGGATAACTGATAAAGAACACAAAGGAATCAGCACATGTGATTGTTACTTTATTTGTTCATGTTTTATTTGTTTGTATGAAGGGCTTGGTACTTGATGTATATTACTATTTGCCCAGCGTCCCCGTCAGTCTTCTTCCTTTCTGATATGTGTATATATATATATATATATTTAAAATAAATGAAAATATATACCTTATGTTTGTTTGTATAACTTGAAGTGAATTGCTCATTGGTCAGTCTTACTTGGAAACAGGAATATCCAGTCTTGTAGGTCCAGACATACAGTCCGTTGGATGCAGGAGGTTAAACTACAGCAGTGTCCCATCTCTTAATAGCTTAGCACCAAGGTTGGAGTGTGTTCTGTGACATATACCCTCCTTTCGATGTCCCTATGAGCATGACATGTTGAGGTATGATGTCATTGCAGCTTTTTTGAGTCACTGAGAACGTGGTGCTGTAAGGGGCAGAAAGCTCTAGGCCTTAAAGGGACACTTAAGACATCATATGCAGTTTGATACAAATGTTAGTTGAGTACTCCCTCTACATTAACACTTTTTTCCAGTTGCAAATGTATGGAGGGATTTAGGGACTTTCCTCCAAAAGAACTTGCCCCTTTAACAATCCCACAGTTTCTTAGCTGATCACACCTCCATCGTACTTATACGCTTACATAACACATCCGGCGGAACCAAAGGATCACTGGGTTGGGGCTCACTAAAGCAACAAATGACACCATTTCAAGCTTAAGGTGTCTGGGCTGAAGTCTTGAGAAGTAAAAGGTAAGTGGTGATGTCAGGACCAGTCCACAAACTATAGAGTGCAAAAGATGCTGAGCACATCCACATGCCAGGAACAAACATGTCACCTATCTCAGTGCTCCCTACAGCTTTTGTGCCGCCTAATAGTACCATGCGCTCGGATGCAGCATAATTTGCTGGCATCATACATCACTACGCAACCTGTAGATAAATGGGGCTTAAAAAAAAAAAGGACATTTCTTACAATACTTTAATGTAAAACACTTTTTAAAAAAAAATAAAAACTAAATGTCTGCTGTGAGATGTTTTCACCTGTAGGAAATATCTGAAATGTTTTATTGATAGCAATAGCGAAAATGTCAGCTACAAATTTTAGGTTCATCACAGGGTTGAAGGTTCCCTTACATATTCATGACCTTTGAGGTCAGGCTTAACGTCCACTGGCTTTCCATTCAGCAACACAATCCAAGAGCCTGTGTCGTTTCATGCTGTACATTTAAGCCTACTTAAATATTTGTGAATGATCAGGTTTCTGTTAGCACTAGGTGGCCCCATAACATAAGCCTTCATCTTGACTGGCTAATTGCAGCACTGCTGATGCAGTCAGGAAACATGAAATATGATTTGTTTCAATCAGTGGCGTCTCCAGCTTTCATATTTAGGGGGGGCACATGGGGGGCCAGGGACCAAAGTAGGGGGGCCAATTATAAAACGGTACATATACACTATATATATATACACACGTTAGACGTGCATTTTTAACTACACAATATGTATTTATCTCTTTGAAGTAAAGACTGTGATTAAAATATGATTTCAAAATAACAGCTAAAGTGACAGTTATTTTTCATTCTTTAATATTAGCCCCTGCTGACAATATATATAAATATTAGACCCTGCTGCATATATATAGAAATATTACACCCTGCTTCTGATATATATATATTAATATTAACCCCTGCAGCGGATATATA